>SRPS01000001.1:0-85000 GCA_018360175.1 Claviceps arundinis
CGCATCGCATCGCATCGCATCGCATCGCATCGCATCGCATCGCATCGCATCGCATCGCATCGCATCGCATCGCATCGCATCGCATCGCATCCTGGCGACGAGTTTCCGAGGGCGAGAAACGTTTGAGGCGCCTGTGTGTTGTGTCTATCTGTCGTTAGTTCTTTGTTTGCTATGCGTTTCCGCGTTTCTATCATGATGATTAGCTCTGATTTGATCTGACTAAATAGTCGTGCAAACTATGCTGACGTGACGAGTCACTTCATCTCTCATGGACACTTGCCGAGAAAAATCTACAGCGAGATACACCACAACAATGGATCTCGAGAAAGACCCCAGCCATCTTTTGCGTACCTCAGAACCCGTCCACTCCCCCCAACTACACCATCCTCTAAATCTCCAAGCCGCCAACACCGGCAGCAGCAATACCACCGCCATCGAACAGCACAATAGCTATACAGCCCCCAACATAGAAACCGCCACCAAAGACAAACACATCACGTCTCTACACCGAGAACTATCCCTCCTCAAACAAACCCTCGCACAGCTCACCCAAACAAGCTCCTTCTGGCAAACCAAGCACCGCACTCTCCACCAACAGTTCCTCCACACAGATACACAGCTTCGTGTCCTGGCCGCCGAAGCAGTCACTCAGACCGCACAGATCACGGCCCTGCAGCAGGATCGGAACCAGCTCCGGAGGGAGGCTGTGGAGAGGGATGCGGAGATGGGTCAGTTGAGGGGGCAGGTGCGGGATATGAAGACGTTTGTGAGCATGAGTACGAGGACGGAGGGGCAGGTGAGTGATGGGGTGTTTGGGGAGGGGATAGGGAGGTTGGGAATGGGGGTGCAGGGTTGGGTTGTGAGATATTTTCTGAGGGGGGGACTTGGTGAGTGAGGTTGTGTTGAGATTTGACTTTATTGTAAAGATGCTATTGATGTATCGTGTGTTTTCTTTTTTTTTGTCTGTCTCTGTTTCTCCTTCTCCTGGTCCTCATTCACTGTCTGTCTGCCTGCCTGCCTGTCTGCCTGCGTTCTTACACATGCCCCAGTCGATTTCGACTGCCTAGATGCTATAACTCTCGCCGAGCTCAAGGGACTAGCTCCCACGTATGAGCATCATTATCACGCATCAGGAGCAAAAGTCCACCTGCTGCAGTCCATCGTGTCGAGGATCCTGGTGGAAATGGTCTTTGACACCTACTTTCCGGGCCTCTCTGATGAACAGGTGCGACGATTTCATCAGATGGAAGAGACGCTCTCCCAGCTTGGTTCGTATTTCATCTGCATCGCTCAACACCGTCACTGCTTCCACTAGCCTGACTTCCCCTGCGAAGTACCCATATTGTGACATAGGATGAAGTTGAAGTGCTCGCTCGCTGCTAACACCAGGTAGTCCGCTCCGAAGAATCCATCAACCACTGGCGCGCCTCTACCCTCGCCCTGCTGCGCCGGGATGCTATCCAACCCCTTCAAGACGAAACAGACACACACATCGAAGAAGTGACCCTGTGCATCAAGCGAATCCTTGACGCCATCACCACAGACGGCCCTGGCAGCACACCTTCCGCGTCGGGCTCATCGCATCCCAGCACGCGGGACTCGTCTCTCCGAAGCCTCGTCACGGACGCCGTAGACCTAGCACGGCTGCTTGTCGCGCAGAAAGCACTCCTGAGGGTGTACATGCCCAAGGTATCGCCCCATCAGACGGTCCTCTTCGATCCGGACACCATGGAGGACATGAGTGGGCAGGACGAGGATGAGGAAGCGCTGGCCCACAGAGAGATTTGGTGCGTGGTATTTCCGGGCGTGATCAAGCACGGGGATGAGAAGGGGGGGCGAATGGAGTTGCGAAATGTGATTGCCAAGGCTAGAGTGCTGGTGCGGTAAGCCTGCAGGCTGGACTGGACAGATGTTGTGTGCGAGAGTTTCGACGGGCGAGATGTCAAAGTAGTATACGTGCAGAATAGTAACGCAGCCCGTCACAGCGCAAGACATGTATCCTGGAGCGGCTCGCGTGGCATCGTCGTTTCGACGTCTCTAACATGCAGGCTCGCTGTCTGTTTTTGTTTCTGCTTCTGGATTTGTTGTTCTCGGATTCGTCTCAGTCGTTGTGGTTTTCGTTTCGTCACGGACCTTTTCCTCAGTTTCGCACTCTCCAGTGCGATTCGCGAAAACCTCCTCCTTCCGTGCCCTAATAGCGACAAATCCACGTACCTGTAGCGTACCTTGCACATCACCCACCGCTGAATCCCAGGCGTAAAAATTCCCAGGCTGGGTAAAGCAAGCAGTGTCAACACGCGCTTCGCATTTCTATCATAATAGGACCCTTCGCAACTATACAGAGCCGGCAAGGTGTAGCGAACCTTGCCAGGAGCGTAGTGCCTGAGAATTCGTTCCAGCCGTGCGCACTGTTTGGGAGGAAGCATTTCGCGAAAGCGCTTCGCATATTGGGGCTGAAACGGCAGAAGAAAAAGACGCGCGGGCACGCATGTGCTTAGGCGGATCCAGTACCTTCCGTCCCAGAGCGCAGGAGCTCTAAACGCCTCCCAGCGTGGGGGATAGCCGACGGACTCTTCTGAGCCGCCATATAGAGGCGAGGTGGCAAGTTGCTTGTGACGCGTCTGCAGGTTTCGCTCTGGCAGAGGCTTCGAAGATGGATAGGGCGCCCGGGACAGGCGCCAGCGGGCACCTGTTCGCTCACGGCTAACGGTGGGAGAAAAGACCACGTTAGCAATGGTAAATGCTTTGGACGGCGACTGGCCTTTCTGCGCGGCTAGTTCCGGGAAGAGCATGTCAATGACGTTGCTCAGATCTGCCACGGGAGGGACATTTGTGTCTGGAGTGACGAATTCAATCAGCTTGCGGACCGCAATTGCGGCAATGACGCGCTGGTGAGGCCGGCGAGCTGCGCGTCTGGCTTCAGTAAAGAGGCGTGGCCTGCTCCGTTGTGGATTGGCGATGTGGAAGGGCGGCAACTCCACGAGCAGCGTTCCCGCGTTGGGATCAAAGTCAAGAATGGCAGCTTGTCGTACCAACCAGCGGCGCGCCTCGGCTTCTTCAAGTCGAGTCCGCCTCTTGGCGTCTCTCGCCATGTCAAGAATGGCTTCCTTCCGCCACTCAGGCGGCAGCGTGGCCTGGTCTGTGAGGCGAATCGCGTTCCTGGGGGTGAGCGTTGCATCTGCATTAGTAGGGTCCTCGAACCACTTGATGTTGTTGGCCTCGCACGTCGCAATGAGTCTGTCCTTGTCAAACTGAAGCAACGGCCGATAAATCATGACGCCTCCCTCCTCACAGTCGAGTGGCGCCAGGTACGGCACATGAGATTGATGCGCATCTCGCGCGTCTCGTAGAGAAATTCCTGGCAGGGGGCTCGGCAACGGGAAGTAGTTCAAATAATCGTTGCTGCCGAGGCAGGAGCTGTGTTTGTCCACTGGTTCTTCGGCTTTCAATTCGCTCTTCATCAACCGTCGAAGATGCCTCATGGCCTTGATTGGCGGCTTCAGGCTGAAAAATGGCCTAGCGCGCATCTGGTCGTCCAAAAGACCGCTCTGGTACACACCGTGCAAGTGGTGGCATTCAGGGATCGCATTGGCCTCCGGTATGCCCTGGCATCCGCGATAAGAATGGCCGTTTCTGTGACGCATGAGAACGGTCTCATAGTCATCATCTCGATGGTGTGCCACAAAGAGGCTACTGACATGCAAACCGCGACAGACTTTACCAAGCGTTCGATAGCGCAGAGTTCTGGCCACAGTCTCGACATTGGGCAGGTCGGCCGGATCCCCCACCGAACCACGCACATCCGAATGTTTCCAGTTCAGAGCTCGAATGACGGGCTTGATCTTCATCTGTGCGACTTCCCGGGCAACCCTGGACGCTTCCACGGAGCTTCCCTGCCGCAGCTGATGGTCGATGATGATGGCATAGATGCTATGGGTGGGACTCTCTGCGATTCGGATACCACGGTGGTATTTCAGCAGGTTAGAGAGGAGGTACGCCATGGCCATAGAATCGACGCCGCCGCTCACGGCAATTGCTGAAGAATATTTGCGCCGTCAGCACTGATCCCTGAAGCTCGAGCTGTTTCATCGTCTCGGGAAACGAACCGATTGCCCGTGGACGGGCGAAGCGGACCGCTGTGAAGCGCGGGCGACACAGCGATTCGACGGCATCCCGAAACTCGGCCAAGGAGATGGGCTTCGGGCCATGATGCAAGACGCGGGTTGGACAGCTCATTCCATCGCGTGGTTTGGTTGTGTGGGTGGTGTGTCGATTTCATGTGCCGTATGTGTCTTTTTTCTATTACCGCGCGTCGTTCTTCTCCTGCGCGGAGTTATCCTATGTAGTAGGTATAGTAGGTACCTATACTTTCTTCGTTGGTGTCCATGCACTTGCAGACGCGCAACTCGGAGTTACGCGTTCTCGCTAATTTTAACGCGTCTCCACTATTCACGACATGACCCGGCAGAGCAGAGCCGCTCGAAACATTAATCACTGCTGCGACCTCGGCATCGACTTGCACCGCCATCGGTCAGTCACTCGTCCATCTTCTGGTCCTTCTCGGTCGCTTCCCGTCCATCATCCATGGCATCCCATCAACCGTCTTCCGCGTCTCGCCACCGCGAGCAACGCCCACGTCCGACATTCGCGGCCTCGCGACTCTTGCTGTCCCGTGGCGAACGCTACAGACAATTCCCCGCGGATTCGTCTTCCTGCGTATCGCAGAATGATTTTCCCCTCTTTCATACCGGCGACGTCGAGATTACAATTCGTGGGGCGATCACTGCGGACGGAGTCGAGGTCTCGAACACATATCTCCTGCACCAGCACACCTTGGCGAGATGCAGCGGTTTCTTCGCAGCAAGTACATCCTCTCAATGGTCCAAGGCCAAGTCGGATCCGGCCGGCGGGAACGAACGCGCTCGTTCTATAGGTGGCGAGGACGATGGTGGCGGCAGCACGCAAAACGCTTTTGGCTCCACAGGTCCGAAGAGACGATGGAAGTACGAATTAGATCACGGGACAGACTGGCTGGATGATCCCATGCTGGTTCAGACAGATCCTTCACGGGCGCCAAAAGGAGTGCCAGGGCAAGCAGGCGACTCATGTTCATCGTCTCCATCGCTCGCTGGCCCTGACTCCGGAGGTCCTGTTGCGTCGCAATCCGAGGATGGCCCACCAGCCACGCTGAACGGCAAACAGCGTCTGTTCGATGCGGATTATGATATGCGACGGAGGCTCCTTTTCGGGGACAAGATCCTGTTGCGCAACTACGACAACCTCTTCCGTATCTTTTACAACTGTCGCCCTATGCTGAATAACGTCAGATTCGGCGACGCCTATAGAGAGTGCCAATCTCTCCTGAGGCTGGCAGACCAATATGATGCCCTCACCGTCGTAAGGCCCTGCGTGGAACACCACTTGCTGCAGTTTCAGTCAAGACTATGGATGGCAGTTGCCAGACATACACGCTATTTCGATTTCAGCTATCTGGCCCGCAGCAAAGTCATTTTTAAAGAAGCTCTCATCCATACGGTGGGCATTTGGCACTTATCCCAAGAAAGACCTGACCTCGAAGTACCCGACTTCGTACTCGACATCGCCGAGCGCAAGGTGCACGAGCTTCAGGAGAATGTCAGTCGCGTGGAGGGTCAGCTGTTTCATCTCAGCCTGACCACAGAACAGGGTCACCGCGTTACTGCGTCCGACGACTACCTGGGCTGGCTTGCCGTCAGCCTATTTCGACAATGGCTTACTGAAAACATCTGCAATAGCGAAAGAGAAAGCGACAATGACCATCACATCGATAATAATAATACCCCCGGACCATCACTCTTTAAAACCTGCCGCGCCTATCGGGATATCGGTTCCGACAGCCCATCTGCCTTCCTCGACCACAACGACTGCGAAGCATTCCTCGCACTTAACCCTCAGCTTCATACTCCTGAAAATCTCGTCCGCTTCGAAAAGCGCATGGCCGATCTCAAAGCCCTGGCTCGGGATGTTGTTCGCCCGCTGCTCCGCAACAACCTGGAGCTCAACGTGGACAGCCCAAACATCTCATGGGACATCTTGGACAAGCCCATGTACTTTACGTGCACCACGGTAGAAGATGACGATATTCCCTGGACACTGCAGCCCTAAATTCCCTTGTCAAAATCTCGACGATAATGGCCCCTTTTCCTCACGTGCTTCTGGCACTAGTGGTCCGTGTGATATTTCACTGAGATAGACCACAGCTGGTCCAGAACGCCACGGCCCCTGATATATGCGAAATATGAGTGCTCGACGCGATACTCATCATGCCCTGTTGTCATGCAGTTGGTTCGTTCATGATACTATAGCATAATAGTTCACGCGGCGTAAAGCAACACAGGAAGCAGATGGTCGAAGACAAAAAGAATCGTTGGAGTAAGGCGTCGTCAAAGCAGACCAAATGGAATCGGTGGCGTCAATGCAGCCAATGAAGTTGATGTGACCAACAAAGATGACAACCCAAAAGGAATGAAAGCGAGCGTAACACACGAAACAAATACAATCTCTATATATTTCGCTCGGCTTGACTCCCAGTGTCAGGGGTGCGGAGACACTCAATAGCTCTATTACAGCAGATCAGAGCACGATTGGTGTGGCCGCCGGTTCTTTCGATCCGGGGACACCACGTAACCATGACTTGGGTTTTGGAATGACCTCGCCTCTTCAGACGAAGACACCAATGATGTCCTTGTAGTCCTTTCCAGTCAATCACAGAACCTTACATGGCGGTCACTAACTTTCCGCCCCAATGGCTTCGACGTCCGCGCTGTGATATCGCACATGAAGAAGACTAAGATTCGCCAATATCAATCGCGAGATCACCCGAGATGCTGTTATGTGGATGGAAGAAGTTTCCCCGCCGCCCAAACCTCTTAGTCAACATCTTGGCTGAAGCGTGTGATCTCGAATGTTGGCCCGGCATTTGAGCCAGACATACAACGACTGGGCCTTCTCGACGATGTAGCCAAGGAACCTGCCGAAGAAGCGGTGATTCACGTAGATTTACATATGTAATTGTAAAACGCGTTGACGAAGATTAGAAAGGTCGCTGGCGTATTCCGAAGGGACCTCAGGACCCAGGTACATAAATTGAGTGACAATTTACCTACCTAGGTATGTACCCCTACTGCATGTACATATCCGTAAAAACTTAAAAGTGCACTTCGGCAAGCGCTGGCGTTTTTTTAGTGGCCGTCCGGCTAGGGTCGCACCTAAGACAGGTCTTCCGACTTCCGCAATTCCGCCATTTTTGTTTTCGATCTTCTTTTCAACCACATCACCCGTCAGTGCTCAACACCTGCTCAAGTGGTCTGAAACTAATGAAATATCGTCCGAATCATGCGTGTATATCATGCAAAACCAGGAAACTAAGCGAGACAGCCAGAGCTCTCATTTTGCGCGAAGTGAGGTCGGAAAGGTCGCGTCACTGCCGCTGCACCATGTTCACCGACATTGGGCCTATGTCTGTGTGATGTTTCAACGCTGGTTGACTCTACAAGGCCTGGATAAAACACTAAAATGTTGGCCTCTGAAGAAACGTGAGATTCAGAAGACTCGATATGTGTTTTTCATACTCGGACATGACCCCAGGATCACACATGAAACGCTTGTCAATTATCTGGTTGGGAAAATCTCCCAGAAAACAATGAACCAGATCGCCCACGCCCTTTTAGATCGCTAATTGAAGAGAAACCTTGAGTACTTCAGCACCAAAAGAAACACCTGATCAGCGGCTATCATTTGGTCTAGAATTGAAGAGAATTGGTGAGCAATCGATATAGTTTTGGCCATTTGAAGATAGAGTACATATCAGCTCGGAAATGTTCCACCTTACTCCGGACAATTCTCTATCACGAATTGCCAGTTCGACTGCGAAATAATTGTAAGCAAGATGGCATATTCTTGAGCCCTTGAGCCTCTCGGAAGACTCTTTTTTTTCAAATAGATCGCCAAACGCTGCAAGGTGGTTGCAACTTCTTCTGCTGTCACCCGGTAATAACAGGTGCTTAAGTTCCTAACTGATCTTCAGTAGCCCCCCCGCAATAAAACCACAAATGTTTCTCGCGCTCACACACTTCCATCACATGAGTCGATGAATTAGCCCCTTACAACTCTACACTACATAGATATCACCTATTCAACTCCCCATATTTAGCCAGAAAAATGGCCGTCATATGTCCAAATGAAGTCACTGCGTGTGGCAGTCCAAAATGGGTCCGATGTGGCGGTTTGCGGTATTTTTGAAGAGGCTCGAGATGATAGTACGCCCCCTCGGTGCAGCCTTGGCTTCAAATACCATTCGCGCATGATTTGGACGATATTTCATTAGTTTCAGACCACTTGAGCAGGTGTTGAGCACTGAGAGGTGGTGTGGTTGAAAAGAAGATCGAAAACAAAAATGGCGGAATTGCGGAAGTCGGAAGACCTGTCTTAGGTGCGACCCTAGTCCGGCGTCAACCCGTGTTACGCGTCTCCACTGTTCACGACATGATCGGAATCCGGCAGGCGAAGCCGCTCGAAACACCATTCACTTGCTGCGACCTCGGCATCGGTTTGCTCCGCCATCGACCAGCCTCTCGTCCTTCTTCCGGTTCTTCTCGGTCGGTTCCCATCTGTCTAGCTGCCGTCCATCGTCCATGGCATCCCATCAGCCGTCTTCCGCCTCTCGCCACCGCGAGCAACGCCCATGTCCGACATTCGCGGCCTCGCGACTCTCGCTGTCCCGTACCGAGCGCTACAGACAATTCCCCGCGGATTCGTCTTCCTGCGTGCTCAAGGATGAATTCCCCATCTTTGCCCATACCGGTGACGTCGAGATCACGGTTCGTGGGGCGCTCGCTGCGGCTGGAGTCGAGACTGTCTCGAACACATATCTCCTGCACCAGCACACCTTGGCGAGATGCAGCGGTTTCTTCGCAGCGAGTACATCCTCTCAGTGGTCCAAGGCACAATCAGATACGGCCAGCGTGAAAGGGCTGGCTCGCGATATAGGTGACGACGGCAATCGTGGTGGTAGTAGTAGTGGTGGTGACAAGGACGGCCGCAGCAGCACGCAAAACGCTTTTGGCTCCACAGGTCCGAAGAGACGATGGAAGTACGAGTTGGACCACGGGACAGTCAAGCGGGATATTCCTATGCTGGTTCAGATAGATCCTTCACGGGCGCCAAAAGGAGGGCCAGGGCAAGCAGGCGACTCACAGTCATCGTCTCCATCGCTCGCTGGCCCTGGCTCTGGAGGTCCTGCTGCGTCCCATACGACATCGAGCAGCTTGCAGCCCGAGGATGGTCCACCAGCCACGCTGAACGGCTCACAGCGTGCTTTCGATGCGAGACCTACTGTGCAAGACATAGTCCGTGTGGCAAACAAGGTCATGTTGCGCAACTACGACAACCTCTTCCGCCTCTTTTACAATGATCGCCCTATGCTGGAAGACACCAATGTCTTCCTAGCCTATAGACAGTGCCTATGGCTCCTGGACCTAGCAGACCAATATGATGCCCTCGCCGTCGCAAGGCCCTGCGTGGAACACCACTTGCTGCAGTTTCAGTCTAGGTTATGGGAGGAGGTTGCCAGACATTCACGCGGCTTTCTCGAATTCGGCTATATGACCCGCAGCAAAGTCATTTTTAAAGAAGCTCTCATCCACACGGTGGGCATTTGGCACTTATCCCAAAAAATACCTGACCTCGACATACCCGACTTCGTCTTAGACATCGCCGAGGGCAAGGTACACGAGCTGCAGGGGAATATCAGTCGCGTGGAGGATCAGCTGTTCCGACTCAACCTGACCACAGAGCAGGGTCAACGCGTTACTGCGTCCAACGACTGCCTGGGCTGGCTTGTCGTCAGCTTATTCCGACAATGGCTTACCGACAATACCGAGGCCCAAATAGGGCCGGCTTACAATAGCGAGAGCGAAAGTGAAAGCGACGACGGACATGTCAGTGATGAAGATAGTGCCGCCATTCAACCAAACTTCGGCATCTGCCAAGCCTATCGAACTCTCGGCTCCGACAGCCCATCCGCCTTCCTTGACCACAACGACTGCGAAGAATTCCTCGCACTCAACCCTCAGCTTTACACCCCCGAAAATCTCGACCGCTTCGAAAAGCGCATGGCCGATCTCAAAGCCCTGGCTCGGGATGTTGTTCGCCCGCTCCTCCACAACAGCCTAGAGCTCAACGTGGACGGGCCAAACATCTCATGGGAAGCCTTGGACAAGCCCGTATACTTTACGTGCACCACGGTGGAAGATGAAGATATTCCCTGGACACTGCGGTCCTATGTTTCTATATGAAAATCCTGATGATAACGGTCCCTTTTCCTCACATGCTTTCGGCACTGGTGATTCGTGTGATATTTCACTGAAATAGACCACAACTGGTCCAAAACGTCATGGCCCCTGATATATGCGAATATGCGAAGGATGAGTGTTCGAAGCGATGCCCACCATACCATGTTGTCATGCAGTTGGATCGTTCATCTTACTATAGAATAATGGTTCATGCGGCATATGCAATACAGGAAGAAGACGATCAAAGACAAAAGAATCATTGGAGTCAGGCGTTGCCAAAGCAGACCAAATGGAATCAAGGGCGTCAATGCAGCCAGCGAAGCTAATTTGACACAGCAAAGACGACAACCTAAAAGGGAATGAAAGCAAGCTTAACACACGAAACAAAATACAATCTCTATATATTTCGCATGGCTAGACTCCCAGTGTCAAGGGTGCGGAGACACTCAATAGCTCTATTACAGCAGATCATAGCATGATTGGTGTATCTAGTCTCGGATCGGTTGCCGGATCTTCCCATCCGGATACGCCATATAACTGTGTCCCTTATTAAAGAAGCCTACGATTCGCCAACATCAAGCGCGAGATCGCCCGAGATGCTGTTGCATGCGGATGGAAGAAGTTCCCCCGCCGTTCAGGCCTTCCACCGCCGCCCAAACCTCTTATGTAGCCAACATCTTGGCTGCAGCGCGTGATCTCCGGATAATTGGCCCGGCATTCGAGCCAGACATTCAATGGCTGAGCCTTCCGACGATGTAGCCAAAGAACCTGACCTGGGCGATGAAGATATCGTGGTGCTCCCTGCCTAAGAGGCGATGGTACACATAGATGCATGTGCATAGTTGGAAAACGCGTTGACGGAGGTTAGAAGCGTCGCTGGCGTATTCCGAAGGGACATACAGTAATCACATACTACAGTCATACATACGTGTACGGTATACCTACTATAAGAAGAAGTTGTCCGTTTCGGCAAGCGCTGGCGTTCTTAGCGGCCGCGACCTGTGTAACCGTGTTACGTGTATATTACGTGTCTCCACTCTCCACTGTTCACGACGCCGGCCGCCGGCAAGGTGGTCTCTTATTTCCGGCAAGCGCACGAAGCATCACCAAACCGCAGCAAACCGCAGCAAACTCGGCATCGGCTTGTATCGTCATTCGTCGAGTCATCAGGCGCATGACCGAGCTCAAAGCCCTCGCTCGGGACTTGGTCCTCCCACTCCTCCGGTGCAGCCTGCAACTTGACCTGGCCAGCTCAATTGGAACTGGCAGCATGTTCTACTTTACGTGCACCACGTTGAAAGACGACCATCTTCCGTGGCAACCGGACCCTTAGATGTTCTGAAAGAGATAATCAGACTGGGAAAGATAACGCTCCTTCTCCATATTTCTCTTCGTACTGTTTGTTCGTGAAGTGCTGCTTCCACCAGATTAGGTAGACCGCGGCTAGGTCAAAATGCCATGGCCCATGATCTATGCGAATAGTGTAAGCGACACACATCACGTCGCGTTGCCATGTAGCTGGCCTGTGCTGCGCGTTCATGACGCGACTCATGAGATAAATGAAAGAAGAGTCCTCACACCCTAACCCGATGATCTTGTTAGGCAAACCTGAAGAAATTGCGCACATTTCGTGTTTGCCTCTTTAAAAATGCCATAGCGTGAAGCTGTGGACGCGCCAAAAGGTTACATAGGTACCTAGGTATGTACATAGGTACATATGTTAGGTACATAGGTACATATGTTAGGTACCTAGGTACCCGTCCAAAGTTTAAAAAGCTGTGGGGCAAACACGAAATGTGCGCCTTCGCTGCGCGTGACCACTGACCACTGACTCGGCAACACGATATCTTCAGGTATCTAACGTGGCCACATTCACGCAAAACGCAACAACACAAGAACGCTCACACTCACCCCCCGACCGAACGACCGATAGCCATCAACACTATCCAGAATTAGCATCTCATTACACCGATATGCCTCAAACCGCCACGGGCCAACTGCCCTCAGAAAAAGGCTTTCGAGACGCTCTGGCTGAGCTACGAGATGGCAATCTGACACAAGTACATTTTGATCTTCTTCACACAAGAATCAAGTCCCGGCTTTCGCAAGAAGACGTGGCTACCTTTGAAAATGCGCCGCGTATCTATCCCACCAACGCGCAGGCCGACAGCTACAACACAGAGCACCTATAGAATATCATGAAACCGGCCCTCATCATTGCCTGTACCTCGACAGGCCCGGGTGGCAATGTTGCCAGTCACGACGCTGGCAATCTTGAAAAGCAGCTCATCGTGTGCTTCGGAACCAAGGTTATGTTGACGGAGGATCTCTGACCAGAAAAGGGGCTTATGAACGGGTCGATTGGCACCGTCGTTGATCTGTGCTGGGCGAGAGATGCTGTCGTCGCTGGCACCGGTCCGCGCAACGTGCCCCCGACTGTACTGTTTGTGCACTTTGACTCATACACCGGTCCTCCCGCCAAGGAGTTAACGGAAAACGACGTTCTCGCCACGCATATTGCGAAAACTTTCAGTGCCGACGAGCAGGCGAGGCTGCATGTCAAGAAGGTTCTCCCCATCTTCCGCTCTAGCCGAGACCTCATCTACAGGGGTAAGCCCTGCACACGTACACAGTTCCCATTGACTGTGGCGTATGCGATCTCGGCGCCCAAGTCTCATGGATGCAAACTCGACAAGGCGGTCATAGATATCTCGGCCAAGGACTTTACTCCGGAACTTGCACACGTTGCGATTTCTTGTGTCAAGAGCTTGAAGGGCATTATGTTTGATGGCCCCTTCGAGCTGCAAGATATCACGACGAAACCCAACGCGGGAACGGCTAACTGATTTCGAGCGTCGCAATATGTACGAATAAAGACGTGATGAATCCGCCCATACCCACTGACATGAACGAAAAGGCCACCAATCGTGGTATCGACAATGATGAGAACCACAATGATGCAAGCAGCGAGGACATCTATGGTGCCGCTTGAAGAGGGTTCACAGGCAAGGCGGATGGGAACAAACAGAGCGAGCGTAATAAACGGAGGCAACAGTTCATTGTCTTTGACGGGAGGTCTGTAATTGGTAGGAGCAGAGTTTGAGCGCGCCCCTGGGGCCCGGAGGCCGGAGGGTCGCCGAAGGCCAGGCCCCCGCGCCGAAGGGGAAGTCTGAACATTGGGAAGAGTAGGTACCTATGTACATCAGAGGGCTTAAATAGGTACGGAGTACTACCTCCGCCCAATCTCGCCGCCTCCGGAGGACCCTGGGGGCCTGGAGGGCCGTCGAAGGCAAGGTATGTAGGTACATACATATGTAGTCCTAGACTCCTAGGTAGCCCTAGGTACTAATTATGTAGGTACGTATGTACATACCTACCTAGTAAGTCGGTCGGGCGGCGGGCCCATACAAAAAGTACCTACCCGATGTACAAAGGTACAAGTGGTACATCTCGTACCTACCTCTTACATGTACCTATACTTCTACGGTCGTCCATAGCACTTCATGATCTGCATCTGCATTACGAGTCACGACTTCACGACAATGATACACCTAACAGACCTGTCGTGACCTGCCGGCCTTCGTAACGTGGACTCGTGTACGCGTCTCACTAATTTCACGCGTCCGCACTGTTCGGCACGTGATCTTTTGGCAGAGCAAGCGGCTCATTGCCGCGATCTTTCCTTTGGTCCATCTTCCGTCATTCTGGAGTTGTGCTGCTTGACAGTTTGCTGCAGCCTGCCACCCATCATCCATGGGGTCTCATCAGCCGTCATCCGCCGATTCGCGGCTCTCGCTGTCCCGTACCGAACGATACAACCAATTCACCGCGGACTCGTCTTCCTGCGTGTCCAAGGATGAATTCCCCATCTTTTCCAAAACCGGTGACGTCGAGATCACGATTCGTGGGGCGATCGCTGCGGATGGAGTCGAGGCTATCTCGAATACATATCTTCTACACCAAGACACCTTGGCGAGATGTAGCGGTTTCTTCGCAGCGAGTACATCCTCTCAGTGGTCCAAGGCCCAGTCAGATCCGGCCAGCGTGAACGAACGGGCTCGTGATATAGGTGGCGACGACGATGGTGTTGGTGGTGACAAGGACGGCCACGGCAGCACGCAAAACGCTTTTGGCTCCACACGTCCGAAGAGGCAATGGAAGTTCGAATTGGTACACGGGACAGTCTGGGAGGATGTTCCTATGCTGGTTCAGACAGATCCTTTACCGACGCAAAAAGGAGGGTCAGGACGAGCAGGCGACTCACAGACATCGACTCCATCGCTCTCTGGCCCTGACTCTGGAGGTCCTGCTGCGTCTCATACGACATCGAGCAGCTTGCAACCCGAGGATGGTCCACCAGCCAGGATAAACGCCAGACAGCGTCTCTTCAATGCACAGCCTCTACTGAAAGATTCGCTTCTTTGGGAGGACAACTTCTTGTTGCGCAACTACGAGAACCTCTTTCGCGTCTTTTATAACTGCGAACCTATGCTGGAAAACGTCGATTTCATCATCGCCATGAAAGAGTGTAACTTTGCCTTGGGGCTAGCAGACCAATATGATGCCCTCGCCGTCGTGCGCCCCTGCGTGGAACACCACTTGCTGCAGTTTCAGTCAACGCTGTGGAATGAAATTGCCAAAGACCCATACGGCTATCTCGAATTCGGCTATCTGGTCCGCAGCAAAGTCATCTTTAAAGAAGCTTTCACCCACACGGTGGGCCGTTGGTGTCTGTACCAAAACAGACCCGACCTGGACGTACCCGACTTCGTCTTAGACATCGCCGAGGGCAAGGTACACGAGCTGCAGGGGAATATCAGTCGCGTGGAGGATCAGCTGTTCCGACTCAACCTGACCACAGAGCAGGGTCAACGCGTTACTCCGGCCAACGACTACCTAGGCTGGCTTGTCGTCAGCCTATTCCGACAATGGCTTGCGGACAATATCAAGCCCCAAGTATTGTCTGCGTTCAACAACGAAAGCGAAAGAGACGAGGGCCGTCCCAGCGATGACAACCATGAAATCATTCCATCAATCGTCCCATCAATCTTCGACACCCACCGCGCCTATAGGACTCTTGGTTCCGACAGCCCATCCGCCTTTCTCGGCCACAAAAACTGCGAAGCATTCCTCGCACTCAACCCTCAGCTTCATACCCCCGAAAACCTCGACCGCTTCGAAAAGCGCATGGCCGATCTCAAAGCCATGGCTCGGGACCTTGTTCGCCCGCTCCTCCACAACAGCCTGGAGCTCGACGTGGCCAGCGCAAACTCCTTCTATGAAGATGAGCCATTCTATTTTATGTGTACCACGGTAGAAGATGATGATATTCCCTGGCCACTGGATCCATATATTCCTCCAGAATAATGATGACGATATTGACCCCTTTCCCACATTTTTCCCGTGATATTAGGATATAGGAGCTTGGGGAAATGGTACATCAACCTTGCCAGAGTCAGTCGTGATGACCGTTGCATACACGGCGCATGTATTCAAATCCTTAACCAGTGAGAAATCAAGGTTGACTTGACTGCGTTGAGGACCCAGGGCATCAAGACTGTCGCGGAATGGCGTAAAGACAGTGATGTGTATGGCGGTACTTGAAGTCTGCGGTTCTCCTGATCCCGCTGATGGCGATGACTTGCTGATCTGTTTTTTCGACGCTCGTAGCAGCGGTCAGCTTTTTGTCACAACGCGGCTTGTCAAGCCCAGGCCCTAGATAGATATTGGTAAGGTGACCAATGCACGCTTTTGGATCTAGTCGTCAACGCGTTGCATCCGGTTCTGGAGATATCTTCACGATGCCGTTTCTAATTTCACGATGCGTGGTCGGAAATTATCTCGGACTGTGTACACAATACAGCGTTCTCGAGTTATTTGCGTAATTTGGAGTTCCATCTACAACGTCATCACCTACGAATGGCTTCCTTCGTTCTGAAAGGCGCAGAGGCGCTACATAGGTGCTGTGGGAACTCGCGATAGAGAGTCGAGACCGTTGACAACGGACAGCATGGAATTGGAGTTTGGCACGCTACCTGGGTAGATAGGGTAGGTGTCTTACACAGTTGGTATTCAGAGCTTTTATCTAGGGGTAAAGTGATTAAGACTCTACAAATATACTCAGTTGAGTATCTTTAACCTACAAATGGCCTGACATAGGCCAACGCTTGACGATTTGAACATCACCCTTTTTGTATCTTGATCCAGAGGGTTTGAACAAATTACTTCTTGCCGTTTCGACGCTTGGCGTTTTTCGCGGCCGCAACCCGTTACCCGACTTACGCGTCTCCGCTATTCACGACATGATCCAATCCGGTTTCTCTCATTTCCGGCAAGCACTGGAAACTTCATCATTGCCGCATTGCCATTAGTACATACTTAGCATCGGCTTGCGTCGCCATTCGCCCAGTCACCTGTACTTCCTTTTGGCTTGCTGCCGCCGTGCTGCCATGGGTTCCCATCAGCCGTCTTCTGCGTCGGCCATCGCCTCAACTCGCCGCCAAGAGCAATGCCCACATCTGGCATCCGCCGTTTCGCGGCTCTCGCTGTCCCGTACCGAACGATATAACCAATTCCCTGCGGACTCGTCTTCCTGCGTGTCCAAGGATGAATTCCCCATCTTTTCCAATACCGGTGACGTCGAGATCACAATCCGTGGGGCGAACGCTGCGGCTGGAGTCGAGGCTGTCTCGAATACATATCTTCTACACCAAGACACCTTGGCGAGATGTAGCGGTTTCTTCGCAGCGAGTACATCCTCTCAGTGGTCCAAGGCCCAGTCAGATCCGGCCAGCGTGAGGGAACGGGCTCGCGATATAGGTCACGACGGCGACCGTGGTGGTCGTGGTGGTGACAAGGACGGCGGTGGCAGCGCGCAGAATGCTTTTGGTTCTACACGTCCGAAGAGACAATGGAAGTTCGAATTGGATCACGGGACAGCCTGGGGCGATACTCCTATGCTGGTTCAGACAGATCCTTTACCGGCGCAACAAGAGGGGTCAGGACGAGCAGGCGACTCACAGCCATCCTACTCTCCATTACCCTCCGGCCTTGGCTCTGGAGGTCCTACTGTGTCCCATACGACACTGAGCAGCTTGAAACCCATGTATGGTCCGCCAGTTACGCTGAACGGCTCACAGCGTGTCTTCGATGCAAATCCTGATATGCGAGATGAACTCCTTGGGGAGGACAATAGGCTGTTGCGCAACTATGGCAACCTTTTCCGCATCTTTTACAATTATCGCCCTATGCTGGAAGACGCCAAAGTCTTCCTAGCCTTTAGCCAGTGTCAATCTCTCCTGAGGCTGGCAGACCAATATGATGCCCTCGCCGCCGTAAGGCCCTGCGTGGATCACCACTTGCTGCAGTTTCAGTCAAGGTTATGGGAGTCAGTTTCCATGAATTCACGCGGCTTTCTCGAATTCAGCTATCTGGCCCGCAGCAAAGCTATTTTCAAAGAAGCTCTCATCCACACGGTGGGCATTTGGTACTTATGCATCCCACAAAGACCCGAATTCGACGTGCCCGACTTCGTGTTAGACATCGTCGAGGACAAAGTGTACGAGCTGCGGGAGAAAGTCAGTCGCGTGGAGGGTCAGCTGTTTCGCCTAAGCCTGACGACAGAGAAGGGTGAGCGCGTTGGGCCTGCCAACGACTACCTGGATTGGCTCGTTGTCAGCCTGTTCCGACAGTGGCTTGCCGACAACACCAAGCCCCAAATGTGGCCTGCGTGCAACAACAACGACAACGACAACGAAAGCGAAAGCGACAACAGCCATCACAGCGATATAGATAATGCCCTCATCCCACCAATTGACATCTACTTCGTCTATAGGAAGCTCGGCTCCGACAGTCCATCCGCCTTCCTCGACCACAACGACTGCGAAGCATTGCTCGCACTCAACCCCCAGCTTCACACCGCCGAAAACCTTGTCCGATTTGAAAAGCGTATGGCTGATCTCAAAGCTCTGGCTCGGGATGTTGTTCGCCCGCTCCTCCACAACAACCTAGAGCTCGACGTGGCCAGCCCAAATATCTCAGAAGAGAGCATGATTAAGCCATTCTACTTTACGTGCACCTCGGTAGAGGATGATGATATTCCCTGGCCACTGGATCTATATATTCCTTTATAACGATAATGAGGATAATGACGATAGCGACACCTTTTCCCACATTCTTACCGTGTTATTTTAGGGTATAGGGGCCTTAAGAAAATGGTACACAACCTTGAGGACCCAGGGCATCAAGACTGTCGCGGAATTGCGTAAAGATAGTGATCTTTATGACGGCACTTGAAGCCCTGATCCCACCAATTCACAGCAAAGAGCGTGCTGATGGCGATGATTTGCTCATCAGTTCTTTCGACGCTCGTAGCAGCAGTCAGCTTTTGGTCACAAAAGCCAATTTCTATTTCAAGGCGACTTGTTTGTAGAGAGCTCCCCGTAGAGAGAATGCTCGACTCCGCGAAGGAGAAAACCTCGAGGGATCCAGCGACCGTGCAGTTCGCGGCTATTTTCACGGCCATTTCCTTCCACTCTTTGCACGATGCTCAATTGTAAACCCGGTTCAAGATCAAATTCCACCATGTCGAGACTAGGCTTGGATCGAAGCGAGCTCGGACTCTGGCAGTAGGGCTGCAGTTCAGCACCAGATTCATCACCAATAGTTGGTTCTCTGACTGGATCCTGGTGAATGACCTCGGCGATTGATTGAGACAATGATTAAACTCTAGGATCGTTTTTCATACAAAAAAAGAGGAGACAATGGAGATGGGGAGTAAGGAAGTCGTACGCCCAAAGCCGCCTGCACATTGGCCTGACTACACAAGCGGAGTTCTTGCGTGTGGCTGTAAATTGTCTTGAAAGTTTTTCTCAGTTTTCGCTTCCGCTGCCAAAAGGTAATGTGAAGAGGGGTTGAAGAAAGAAATGGTTTCGTTCCATTTTGGCAAGCTCTGGCGTTTTTCGCGGCCGCACAATGGGAGCTACATAGGTACCTAACCTACCTACTGTCTACAACTCCATCCAAAAACCTCACGGTCTCTTATTTCCGGCAAGCGCTCGAAACGTCATCACTGCCGCATACTTAGTATCGGCTTGCATCGCCACTCGTCCAGTCACCTCGTACTTCCTGTTGGTCCATCTTGGTCGCTTCTCGTCCGTCTGGTGGGGGCTGTTGACGGCCAGCTGCCGCCCTTCATCAATGGTTGTCCCATCAGCCGTCTTCCGCGTCGGCCACCGCCTCATCTCGCCGCCGCGAGCAACACTCACGTCTGGCGTCCGCCGTTTCGAGGCTCTCGCTTTCCCGTACTGAACGCTACAGTCAATTCCCCGCCGATTAGTCTTCCTACGTGCCCATGGATGAATTCCCTTTCTTTGCTCATACCGGTGACGTCGAGATCACGATTCGTGGGGCGATCGCTGCGGATGGAGTCGAGGCTGTCTCGAATACATATCTCCTGCATCAGCACATCTTGGCGAGATGTAGCGGTTTTTTCGCAGCGAGTACATCCTCTCAATGGTCCAGGGCCCAGACGGACCCGGCTAGCGGAAACGAACGGGCTTGTGATGTAGGTGATGCTAGTGACCAGGACAACCGCGGCAGCAGACGATGGAAGTACGAATTGGTACACGGGACAGTCTGGGGCGATGTTCCTATGCTGGTTCAGACAGACCCTTTACCGGCAACAAAAGGAGGGTCAGCACAAGCAGGCGACTCACAGCCGTCGTCTCCATCACTCTCTGCCCCTGACTCTACGACACTGAACAGCTTGGAACCTGAGGAACGCCTCGCAATATGTCTTCGATACGAATCCTGATATGCGAGAGATGCTCCTTGGGATGGACAAGTTTCTGTTGCGCAACTACGACAACCTCTTTCGCACCTTTTACAACCGTCGCCCTATGCTAGAGAACGTCAATATTTTGAGAGCCAACATACAATGCGAGTTCCTTCTGAAGCTGGCAGACCAATATGATGCCCTCGCTGTCGTAAGAACCTACGTAGAACACCACTTACTGCAGTTTCAGTCAAGCTTATGGGAGTCAGTTGCAGTGCTTACACACTGGTATCTCCATGACAGCTGTATGCTCCGCAGCAAAGTCATCTTTAAAGAAGCTCTCATCCACCTGGTGGGCATTTGGTATATATTCCAGGAAAAGCCCCAATCCCAGTTCGACATACCCGAATCCATACTCGACACGGCCCAGCGCAAAGTACACGAGCTGGAGGAGAATGTCAGTCGCGTGGAGAGTCAGCTGTTCCGTCTCAGCCTAACCACAGTGCAGGGTGAAGACGTCACTCCGGCTAATGACTACCTGGGCTGGCTTGTCGTCAGCCTATTTCGACAATGGCTTGCCACCAGTATCAAGTCCCAAACAGGGCCGGCGCGCAATAGCGAAATGAAAGCGGCGACGGCCGTGACAGCGATGATAAAAATGACATCCCACCAAACTTGAGCATCTGCCGCGTCTTTCGGGATATCGGTTCCAAGAGCCCATCCGCCTACCTCGATCACCACGACTGCGAAGAGTTCCTCGCACTCAACTCTCAGCTTTACACCCGCAAAAATCTCGCCGACTTCGAAAGGCGCATGACCGAACTCAAATTCTGGGCTCGGGATCTTGTTCGCCCACTCCTCCCCAACAACCTGGAGCTCGACGTAGCTAAGTTTAACGACTCAGATATACCCCGTCAAGACCTCACCTATTTTACTTGCAGTACGATAGAAGATTCCGAATTTCCCTGGCCACTAGAGCCATATATTCACTATAATTGATGATGACGATAATGACTGCTTTCCCCACATTTCGTTTGCTTTATCTAGCCTCGGATCTGTCATGTGTTTTCACCATCCGAGAAGGCCATCCGTCCGAATCTCGGGTTTGGGCCGGACCTCGCCTCATGAGAGGAAAATGTCGACCATTGCAAAAACTTCATGATGGACTAGTCCATCGCCTGAATGACTTCAATGTCCGCACTGTGCTTGCACCTGAAGAGCTCTAAGGTTCACCAACGTGAAGCGCGAGATCGCCCGAGTTGTTATGCATACGAATGAAAGAAGTTCCCTCGCCATTCAGGCCTTCCACCGCCGTGGGGCCTCCTGTGTTTGAGCGCGTAATAGTGACGCTTGGCCCGGTGATGCTAAGCTTGCCCCAGGTTTCTGCGCTGAACTTGCCGATCCAGCTTTGGGGATAAGACACCATGATGCTACCACTGGTGCTCCGATGGCTGCTTCGCAGACCAGCCAGGTTGGAACTGGGGCTGCGAATGGTGTTTGCCAACTCGAAGCACGCCATTATCGAGGCAGCGTCGTCGGCAACAGGAGCATTACCATACAGGGGTTCTAGCATGAAGACTGTGGTTCTTCCTCTTGTTGTAGATGTCTCTAGATGGCTTACCCCGTCATCCCTAGATCCGAGAAGAAATGGTAATAACTCAAGGCGTAAATCGCCGGCTTCCGAGCGAAAAATGCCACGTGAAGCCATGACTACCTGTGCTTCGATGCTACCTGATACACTGGTGAGCTCGACGACATAGTCTCGAGCGGGTGGTTCCTTTTTAGCAATTCTGGACCCGATTTGAGCATAGAAAGTGTATCGTGTCCTGATGTCGATATTTCCAGAAATCGTTTCGACGGAAAGATTGGCATGGACGGCGGAGTTCCAGTAGGTCGATTCCAGGTCAAGCTCCACAGAGATATTGCCCGATGCTGACTGTAGCCTGAGCATATGATGCAACGGAAGCCATCCCATTATATTTCCGCTGATGGTATCTATAAAAATTCGCCGTGATTTCAGGATAGAGGGCGGGCTTTGTTGATCTATCTCGCGCCTTGGTAAGGGTACATGAACGTTGCCAGACGCAGTCGTTATGACCGTTGTGTCCACGGAGTATATATTTAAGCTTGCATCCAGTAACACATCAAGACTGATCACCTTCAGAATCAGGTCGTCAATACAGCCGCGGAATGGTGCAAATACAGTGATGTTGATCGTGACATGAGGCGCCCGGCCTTCCTGGTTCCACCAATCCAAAGCAAAGGGCGTCTTGATAGTGATGACTTGCTTATCAGTTCTTTCTAATCTCGTAGTAGCAGTCAGCTCCTCGTTCTCGGAGGCAATTTCTACTTGAATGCGGCCTGGTTGCAAAGAGTTCCCCCAGAAGGAGGGGATATTCGACTCCCCCAAGGAGCGAACTTCGATGCATCCAGAAACTTCCACTTCACGACCTTTTTGATGACCATTTCTTTCAATCATCTGCTCGATGCTCAGACTGTACCCCTTGTTGAAGATGAAATGCAGTATATGGCGAGTCGTCGTGGATCGAAGCGGACTCGGAATCTGGAGGTAGGGCTGCAATCCAACACCAAATTCATCACCCATAGTTGGTTCTCTGACTAGGTCTTGGTCAATAAACTTGGCGATGAACTTAGACGGTCACGGTGGCCAAGCCTTGGGAGAATTTCTCGTCAAAAGATGTCTTTGAAGGAAGAGATAATGGTGGTGGGAAGTACGGAAGCGGTACGCCCAAATGGTCGAGCCGGCGTGCTTTAACATTGTAAATTCAATACCGACGCGCTGGCCGCTACGACTGGTCCTGATTCGATTCATAAATGGCAAAGACAAAAGGCCGCGGATATTTGTACATGGTGGTGGCGGTTTCAGGGGGTTCGATGATGCATGAGTGGTGGCCACAATGTGTGACGTCGGATTGTTCTCACCAGCACACCCGAAGAAGCCATCGCACAAGCGTAGCAGACGCAAAGTACAAAATTTTCACCTGTCAGCTCCGTGTTCCGTGACATGACAGCTTAGCTTCGCCCGGTGGAATAATGCCAGACATGCATTGGCTGAAGCAACTCCTGTGTCGAATCATGGCTGTTTTCTTCGATAGACCATGGCGTTTCCGCGACATGATCCATCATCCAGCAGTCCGAATACATGCATTAAGCCTCTCCCTTGACTGTATCCGACGGCTCCTTTGAAGACCCTGTCGCCAACTTGCTCTCAGTCCCACGGACGCTTCTCCATGCTTGCGTTGACTGCATCATCTTTTTTTTTTTTCAAGAATCAAGTCAGCGCGAGGTCATCATTTCATACGGTCTCACTGGTGAGCTGTTCATGCTTCTAGACTTTCGTATCGTAATCTTCGTAGCAACGAAAATCATTGGCGGTGCTGATGTACTTGACAAGTTCTAGCACAAAATAATAAGAATAACGACGAACTCCTAAATGAATATATTCTCGCTCACGTCTAGAGACGGATCAAGCAATTCAGAGCATGTTTTACTCAACTTCTTCTTCTCTTGACTACCCTCGCTCGACCCTTGGCCACCAACTCTGCTTTTCAGTGCTTAGTACAATATGCCCAATAGCTGGTAGAATCTGAATAAGTTAGGGTATGTCGGTGCATCCAGCCTTGAAGTTTTAACCAGTCACTGAATCGTAGAAACCCGACAACTCCATGCATCCGTGCCCTGCTTTTTGGCTAAACCGCGCCCCTGGGGGTAAGGAGACCAGCAGTGTTCTTCCAGTCTATTCCAGAATCACAGAAATACAAACTGTTCGGTTCGTCCGCCACTCTTGTTGGAATCGTCAGATGAGTGACTTCGACGTCTCGGGCTGTGCTTGCACGTGAAGAGTCATCAGTTTCGTCGAAATGAAGCGCGACATCGCCTGAGTTGCTCTTTATGCCCACAGTAGAAGTGCCCTGGCTCTTCAGGCCTCCCACGATACCGGGAACTCCTTGGTTCGAATGTGTTATTATGATGCTCTGCCCCTCGAGGCTAACCTTGCCGCACGTTTCTGTGCTGAATTCGCCGGCCCAGCTTTGAGGATACTCCACCTTGATGTGACCGCCGATGCTCTGGTGGTAGCTTTGCAGGCGAGTCAGGCCGAGACTGTTGTTGAAGCCCGTCATCATCAACGAGGCATCTTTGATGCAAGGGACATTGCAAAGCAAGGGCTCCAGCATGTAGATTGAGGTGAGTCCGCTCTTGACGACTGTCTCGAGGCGGCTTTGCCCGTCACCACTTGAGCTGAACAGCAACGGTAATACTTCAAGGCTAACATCCCCGGTCGTAGAATGGAAAACGCCGCGTGAAGCCATGACTACATGTGCGTCAATGATACCAGTTACAGTTGTGAGCTCGACGACATAGTCTCGAGCGGGTGGCTGCTTTTTAGGGCGCCTGCACCATATATTGCCATAGAAAACGGATTGTGCCGAGATGCCGATTGTTCCAGAGATGGTTTCGACGAAAAGATTGGCATGGGTGGTGGAGTCCAAGAATGTCGATTCAAGACCAACCTCTACAAGGACATTGCCCGACTTTGACTGAATCTTGAGAAGGTGATGCAACGGGAACCATCCCTCTATATCGCCGCTGCTGGTGTTGACGATGATTTGCCGTGATTGTAGGGTGTAGGGGCTTTTTTCATCTGTTTTGCTCTTTGGAAACGGTACATGGATCTTTCCAGACTCAGTCGTGATGATCGTTGTGCCCACAGCATACAATTTTAAACTTTTAGCAAATGAGATATCAAGGTTAGCTACCTTGAGAACCAGGGTATCAATTCCGCCGCGAAGCGGCGCGTATACAACGATATGTATCATGACGCAAGGTCTTGGGCCATCTGCATCCCACCAATTCACAGCAAAGGGCGTGCTGATAGTGATGACTTGCTGATCGGTTTTATGGATGCTCGTAGCAGTAGTGAGCCTTACATCACCAGAGGCAATTTCTACTTCGACACGACCTGTATTCAAATGCTGCCCCAACAAGGTAGTGCCGGTCTCTCCCGAGGAGCGAACGTCGAGACGTCCAGAGATGTGCAGTTCACGTCCCTCTTGATGGTCGTTTCTTTCAACTTTCTGCTCGATGTTCAGGTTGTATCCCCTGTTGAAGATGACTTTAAGTTTCTTGAAACTAGATGTGGTTTGGAGCGGCCTCAGGCAATTGAAGCATGGCTGCAATCCAACACCAGACTCATCGCCCATTGTGAGTTCTCTGATTATTCTTGGTCAATGACCTTCGCGATACTGAAACGGTGGAGACGTCTCGAGAGAGGTTCTCGCAGAAAGATTTCGTACAAAGATGAGATAATGGAGGTGGGTAGTAGGGAAGTGGCACGACCAAATGACGACGAAAAAGTAACCATGATGGAGAGGCGATGTGCTTTAAGGTCATTATTTAGGGAGCACTTGCTGGTTACTGCGACTGTGTCTTATTTTGGTACAGGACAAAATACGAAGACAAATGGGCCGTCGGTTCCTGTCCAAATGTGATGGGTGGCGGCGCAGGGGGTTCCGGTGAATGCTTGAGTGGTCGGCAGTGTGACATCGGAATGTTTGCATCAGCAAGCCGAAGGCGCAAGGTAACCTATTATAATTGATTCACCTGCAGATCCGTGCTCTGTGACAAGACAGCTTGGCTTTACTCGACGTGGTTTGATCGGACAGAGCATCAGCGACCCCCGTCTGCGTATGTGTACCATGTCAACAGCCAGAGCCATACATGAAGACTTCCGGACGGGCCCTAGGCTGCATCTGATGATTCTCAACCGCATACTGACTGTTGCTAACTTCAACCCGACTTGCTCTGTGCTGCTTATCCGTGTTTCTTTGCTGTCTGTCCCCGTACGCTTCTCCATTTGCCTAATGTGCTTCGAGTAAGCCGACGCGTGCTCATGTTTCGATGTAGTGTCACTGGTGAAATATTCATGCTCCTTCAATTCCATAATCCATTAGCTTGCCTTTGCAGCAATGAAAACCATTATCTTGGTTTCTTGAAACTGCTCAAGTTCACCATGTTGCTATCAGAAAGGCCTAACAGCAATGCTTCTTTCCATGACAGAGAGGATTTTGGAAGAAAAAGATGAAGGAAAACAGACACAAATGACGAGTCCAATGAAACCAACAATTATAAAAGCCGATGGTTCCCAGCGAAAAAAATGAAAAAAATGTATAATGTCTAGACGCCAGTGCCAGGATATAAGGGATACAAACGAAGCAACGCCATGCAAGGGCGCAAGGTAGTTGATGTTGAGTTGTTGAGGTGCTGATTTGGTTAATAAGGGCCAGGTTGACGACTTCAATCTCTTGACTCCCAAATCTCGCGTGGTGCGGCCATCGCTTAACGCCCCCTCGATGTGCACGTGTGCACCGCCTGGCGAGCACACACGACCCCTGCGTTGATGCCACTTGGGCTGTCGATACGCTGCATAGCTCTGTTGCAAAATGTCGGAAGATGTTGGTGCATCCAGCCTCGGATTCGATCATTGGTTTCTCAACCCCTGAGAATTCCTATCATCCGTGTCTAGGAAATAGCTTGACCGTGAGTAGAAGGATCAGCCGTTTCCTTCCAGTCTAAACCATTCCAACGAATCGAAGAGAAAATTGAGCTGCTTCTTTCAATTGATGCTCTTCTTGGACTCATCAATGATCATACGAGTGGCCCCGACGTTCAGGCTATGCTCGCGCCCAGATAGCCCTCAGATTCGCCAACATGAAGCGCGGGACCGCCCGAGTAGCTGGCCATACGAATAGAAGAAGGTCCCTCGCCCTTGAAACCTCCCATCGTCTTGGGCACTCCTGGGCTCGAGCGCGTGACTCTGACGTTTCGCTCGTTGACAGTAATCTTGCTGCTGGAAGTTTCTGCGCTGAACTCGCCAGTCCAGCTTTCGGGATACTCGAACTTGATGGAGCCGGTGTCAGGCAATAATTGTGGTCAAAGCCCATCATCGTATACTACGCGTACTACACGCGCTGTCGGCACAAGGGTCACTATGTAGGGGTTCCAGCATGTAAATCTCGGTCCTTCCGCATCTCGTATCTAAGTCCAGGCGGCTTGCCCCGTCACTCTGAGCGCTGAAAAGCACCGGTAATAAGTCAAGGCATAAGTTGCCGACCGCAGACGGAAAAGTACCGCGGAAAGCCATGCTAGTTTGTGCCTCGATATTTCCGGACACAGTCATGAGCTCGACGACACAGTCTCGAACGGGCGGTCAATGTCTAACCCTGCGTGTGGCTCCTTGACTAAAAATAGTTGGTACCTCGATGGCGATTCTTCCGCCCACGGTTTCGACGAAAAGTTTGGCATGGTTGTCTGAGTCTGAGTGTTTTGATTCGAGGCCAAGCTCTACAGAGGCGTTGCCCGACGTGGACTCTATCTTGAGCAGATGATGTAGTGGAAACCACCCCTCTATATTATCGCTGATGGTGTATGCAATGATTTGCCGTGATGCCAAAGAACAGGGAAAAAGTTGCAGGTGTTCGTGATACTGGAATCCCGTGCATAGACGTTGCCGGAGGAAGTCATTATGACTGTTGTATCCGCGGCAAACAGACTCGTATCATCATCAAAGGAGACATCAAGATTGACTACAGTGATTGCGTGACCACGGGTCACGAGACGGGCCCACAAAACAATAGCGAACTTGGAAACTTGGAAATTGAATAACGCAGAATTTTTCCCATTTTACTACCTTACATTAATATACAGGTAACAGGTACATACTCTGTACTCGCTTCATGCTTTATGTTATTACAACTTTGATTGCCCTCGTTTTGCTCGGTCTGGGTACCTAATCTGGGCCCAAGATACCGGGCCGATATACCCAAAAGCTGGTATTAGGTAGCATCTAGCCTCAGATCTGCCACTTGCTTTCCAGTCCATTCCGATATCGCGAGTTGGCTTCCATGTCTCGGGCTGTTGCACGTAAAGAAATCTTTTCACGATTCTCAAGGTCGCCGAGGCAGGAGACGGAAGACGACATCGCCTGCGGTGCTGTTCATGCCAACGGCAGAAGTGTAAGTGGGGCCATCGCCCCTCACGCCCTCCAATGTCTTGGGCACTCCGTGGCTCGCACGCATGATTTTCATGTTTTTCCCGTTGACGAGAATCGTGCCACAGACAGTCGCTGCGTCGAACTTACCGGTCCAGTCGTCGGGATAGTTCACCCTGATGCGTCCGCTCATGCTTTGGTGACGGCTTTGCAGACCATTCGCGCCATTCGCGCCATAATGTGATTTTATGACGAAGACTTCAGTACTTCCGCTCTTAATATCCGTCATCAAGGAACACTCCCTGCCATCTCCGGGCACCACTACTACTTCGAGGCGTAGATTACCGCTCGCAGAATGGATACTGGCCCTTGAAGTCACGGCAACTTGTGCATCAATATCCCCGGATGCAGTGACGATCGTCACGACGTAGTCTCGAGACGGCGGTATGTTCTTCCCCTCGCTCATTTTCCACTGTTTGTTAACTTGTGCGTAGAAAACGTATGGCTCCCTGACGACGACTTTCCCAGAGATGCTTTCGACCATAAGCTTGGCGCAGGTGTCAGAGTTGGGGTAGACCGAGTCGAGGCCAACATCGATAGACAGGTTGCCCGACATAGACTTGACCTTGAGAAGGTGATGCAGCGGAAGCCATCCCTCTACATTGCCACTGACGGTCTGGACAACGATATGCCGTGATTTTAGGTAATGGGGAATCTGGCCGCGCGCATTGCTCTTGAGAGACGGTGCATTGACGATTCCAGAGGTGGTTGTAATCGTCATGCTCTCTGCGGCATTCAGATTTAAACCTTCAGCAATTGAGACATTTAGACTGTCTACAGTGAGGGCCAGAGCCTTAATATTGCCGCCGATGGGCACGTAGACAATGACATGAATCGTGACAAAAGGTTCCGGGCCCCTTCTCTCCCACCAATGCACAGTAGAGGGCGTGCTGATGAAAATGTCTTGCTGATCGGATTTTTTAACGCGCGTGGCCGCAGTCAGCGTTGCGTCTTCAGAGCCGCATTCTATTTCAATATGGCCTGTATTTGAATACTCGTCAGACGAGCGAATTTCGAGACGTCCAGAAACTTGTACTGTACGGCCCCCTAGACGTCCATCACTTGTAAGTCTCTGCTCGATGCTCAGAGTGTGTTCGCTGTCGAAGATAATATCTGGCACGTCGAGCTTAGACATATATCGGGGCGGCCTAGGACCTGGCCCGGAAGGGTTTTCGTCGAATCCAATATAATGTTCGTCCCCCATGGTTGAAAGTAAGTATGGCTGGTTCTTGAGCAATGACGATTGACCTTGGTGATGAAGTGAGGCGGTGTCGCGGTAGTTGAGGCTCCAGGCGGGTTTCCCAGAAAGACGAAATAAGGGAGACAGGGAGTAGAGAATGGTATGTCTGGATGACTCTAATTTAAATTGAGAGCGACGTGCTCGAGGCTGCAGCTGACCCTGATTTGATACGCGACAAGAATAGAGGCCGCGGGGTTTCTATGTCTGGACAATAGCAGAAGGTCGGCAATGCATGCAGCGTGACGCCGTGTAACCCGAAAGCCAGCAAAGCGCGTCGCAAGCGAGCAAACGCAAGTTAGCCAATTGTTCTTCTGTCAGCTCACTGATCCGTGACAAGACGCTGAGCTTCACTCGATGTGATCTGCATGTCGTGGCCATTTCAACTTTTTTTGGACACATTGTGCGTCCGAGCAGTTAACATCAACAGGCTCACGACAAGCCAACAAACCAAAATCATGCATCAAATCTCGAACAAGAACCCTTTCTTCTATGCAACTGCGTGCAAGCGCCTATACATCTACTCTGTCTCGACTCTCGACTATCATCCGATCCATCCATAGGTAGGTTCGGATTACTGATGATCCTCGTAGATTTTCTGAACTTTTTTGACCTGTGTTTCAGCATCGCCTGCACCACTGTCCGACCACTCGTCCATCAAATCTGCACCTATGTGAGTAATACCTACATGTATGCTCGAATTGCACCAACGTCACACGTGGTTTACACGTGGCCCCATCCAGACTGACTCATCGGCTTGTAATGCCATGGCAGACGTCGTCAAACGTTTCTCCAAACTCTTGGCTGAATCTGAACCCCTCACGAGTAAGTCGGCGCGTGCTTATCTTTCGATCCAGTGTCATCAGTGACATCTTGACACTTCTTGGCTTTCATGACGATGCCCTGCCAAGAACAGAAAGTTGTGGCACGGCAGTCCATTGCATTAGCTTTGCGTACACAGCTGAAATATTTTACTTCATCGGTCCGCCACTGTGTCAAAAAGATGAGGCCAAACAAGAACAAGTACCTACAACGTCTATGATTCGCCTGTGGTTATACATGATAAGCTCTATCACAGAACAAACGACAAGGTACTTATTTCGTCTTTCAGGTAAAACCTCCTCTGCACACCCGAGCTTGAGTACAAGCATAAATGGCACAATGCAGAGCATGTCCTACTTGTTTTCGTATATATTTTTTTATTGCCCTCACTCCTCTTTTGGCCACCGACACCGCTCATCAGAGTCGGGCTGATAAGACCGATACATACCTAGCTGATGCATGAGAGAACAAAACGTGTCTGGTACATCCAGTGATCACTGGTGCTAAACGCCCGGCGATCCGCACATGGTCCCCTGGATTCTGGCTTGACCACACCTCTTGGGGTGAAGCTATCAGTTGTACTCTTTCAAGTCCTTTCAAATTGAGGTTCGTCCTTTCATCGCGCTTGTGTTCGACTGATCACTCGAGTGGCTTCACGTGCGTGTCGTCTTTTCACGAGCAAGCACTTAAGGTTGGCCAACGAAGAGTTCGAGACTGCCCCAAAGGCTTTTCATACGAACGGAAGAATCTCGTGAGCCCCTCAGGCCTTCCATCATCCTGGGCTCTCCTTGACTCGAGCGCATGATCGTGATGTTTTTCCCGTAGGCGGTAATGTCGCCGGTATGAGTGTCTGCGATGAGCTCGCCGGACCAGCGATTGGGGACATCGACCTTGATATCGCCACTAATACTTCGGTGAGCGCTGTGTAGACCGGCTAGGCCACTTTTACTGGTGTTTATCGCCTCCAAGTCTGTCGTCAAGGAGGCGTTGTTGGCACAAGGGGCTCCATTATATATGGACTCCAACAAGAAGATTCTGGTCTTCCCGTAATCCACGTCTGTCACCACGGTGGTTTTTCCGTTACCCCTCGCGCTGAAAGGCACTGGTACTAGCCTTAGAAGTACATCGCCGGCCCTAGATCGGATAGTAGCGCGTGAAGCCACGACAACGTCTGCCTCGATTTTCCCGGATGTAGTCTCGAGGTCAACAACATAGTCTCGAGAGGGTGGTCTATTCTTATAGCCCTTTCTACTCTGCCGGAAATAGAAAATTAAGGGCGTCATGATGCGAATGTTCCCAAAGTCAGTCTCCACGGAAAGCTTGGCACTGGTAGCAGAGGCCGGGTCAGCCGATGCGAGGCCAAGCTCTATGATGACCGAGCCCGACCCCGACTTGATCTTGAGCAGGTCATGCAGCGAAAAGCCTCCCTCTATAGCGCCGCTGTAGGTCTGGACAAGCATCTCCCGTGGGTTCAGCCGAATGTCGCTCGTGCGGCCTGTGCGGCTTAACGATGGTACACGGACGTTACCAGAGAAAGTCGTGATACTCATCCTGTCCGCCACTTTCAGCTTCAGACCTTCAATAACTGAGACGTCAAGACTGTCTACCTTGACCTCCAGGATATCAATCTGGCTATCGCAGGGCACATAGACAGTAATAATCAACTTAACGCAAGGTTTTGGGCCGATCTTATCCCACCAATCCGCAAGAAAAGGCGTGCTAATGTCGACAAAGTGGTCGTCAAAATGGATTTTCGTAGCAGCAGTCAGCTTTTCGTCACCAGAGGCGATTTTGATCTCAACACGCCCTCTATTTGAAGATTCCCCGGACGAGCAGATGTCGAGGCGCCCAAAAACGTGCAGTTGACGGCCGCACTGTTGGTCACTTTTATGAACTCTTTGCTCGATGCGCAGAGTGTTTTCGCTGTCGAAGATGATGTTCGGTATAGTCATCATGGAGTCGAATCGAAGCGGCCTCAGACACTTACCGCAGGCGTCACGCCCAACAAAATGGATATCATTCGTGCTTAGTCGCTCGTCTCGGTTACCTTCAACACGAATAGGTCCCTGTTCGATTGGTACATGTTCAACATCCATAGTTGGTTGTCTGATAGGATCTGGTCCGATGACCTTGGTGATGACTTGAGACGGTGTTGAGGCAGATAGAGGACGCGAAGAGTACCTAAGGCAAGGAGCTTTCAAACTTTCCAAACAATGTTGCTCTTGATGGAGAGCCGTTTCAAATTTTCCAAACAATGTTGCTCTTTATGGAGAGCCGTCGTACTTTATATATAACATGATATGCCTAGATTTCAAGGATGACATGCTGACTGTGGCAGCTGGTCTGGATTCAGTAGGAGACAAGAACTGCACGCCGCGGGGACATTTGCCCGAAAAAGAGTAAAACGTCAGCCATAACCGCCGTCAAATGCTTGGCTGGTTAGCAATATGTGACGTCGTCACGTCGTGTTACCAGGATCAGCAAGCCGATGAAACACTGCACAAGTGACGCACACCAGGCACCAATTGTTCATCTGTCAGCTTCGTGGTCCGTGACAAAACATCTGAGCTTCACTCAATGTGACGAGACCGGAAAGGGTGTGGATTCCCCGTTCATACGTGCCATGGGCTTGGCTGGATTGATTCACCGACCCCTATCGTCGGCCGAACAATACAATTTTTACCAGTGCATCGCTGTGATTTCGTATTAATTAGACGCATCAAGACAGTAAAACAAGTACCTACCAAGTACCCTGCAGATCTCGGATGGGTCCTCGGCTGCATCCGACAACACTCAAAGATCCAATTTTGCCCGCCTCCCAGACGAGTAGACGCTTCTCCATACACAACGTGCGCTACCTAAGTGAGAAAGTCGGCGGGTGCTCATCTTTCATTCCTGTATTCGGAGTCACTGGTGGGCTCTTCATGCTTCTCGAATTTCACGGCAATGTTAATTTAGGAATGGAAACCATCGGCATGCCGCCGGCTTAAGAAGCAACTTCATGCCCCTATGCTGTCTATATCATCGACTTTCTACACAAAGCCGAACGTTTCAAGGTTCAGCCGCTTGTCCTTGGCTCGGCCACGCGCACTGGGAAGGGCAAAGCAATCAGGCTTATTCTTCCAGTCTGTTCCACTTGATCCCTTCAATCGCGCCCCTCAGGGATTTTGGTTGTGCTAGCACCTGGATCTTGCCAAGGTCGGTCGGCATAGAACTCTATATCGCCATAGCTGCTTTTCATGAGAATGGCAGAACCTCCCGAGCCCATTTGGCCTCCTATTACCCTGGGCTTTTCTGTGGAGGAGCGTACTATCGTGATGTTTACCCCGCGAACGGCAATTTTGCCGCAGACACTCTCCGCATTGAAGTCGCCGGTCCAGCTTTCGGGATAATCCACCTTGATCCCACCGTAAGCGCTGCGGTGGGTGCTGTGTAGACCGGCCAGGCCAGAGCAATCGGTTCTTCTTGCCTTCCAGCCCATCGTCCAAGAGGCGCTTTCGGCACAAGAGTCAATCTTTTGCGAGGGGTCCATCAAGGAGATCTTTGTGTCTCCGCTGTCCAATTCCGTCACCAGGTAGGTTTTCCCGTTACCCTTTGAGCTGAAAGGCACCGGTAATAGCCTAAGAAGCAAGTCGCCGGCCTTGGACCGGATAGTAGCGCGTGAAGCGACGACGATATCTGCCTCGATTTTCCCGTATGTGCTCGCGATCTCGACAACATAGTCCCGAGCGGGCGGTTGAGCTTTAAGGGCTTTATGCTGCCTATTACTTTTGGCATAGAAAACGGATGGCGTTTTGATGTTGATGCTTCCGGAGCTGGTTTCGACGATAACGTTAGCCTGGGTGGCGGAGTCCGATTCGAGGCCAAGTTCTATGGCGACCGACCCCGACAGAGACTTTATCCTGAGCACTTGGTGCAGCGGAAACCATCCTTCTACATTGCCGCTGGAGGTGCGGATGATAATTTGCCGTGATTGTAGTCCATATGGATTTATTCTTTGTGTGCCCGGCTTGGTGGGTGCATAGACTCTACCACAGTCAGTCGTGATGAAAACTCTTTCCGTGGCTACCAGTGTGAAAGGGCCAGAAAATGAGACGTCGAGATTGGCTACCATGATGTCCAGGACATCAATCTGACCGCCGTGTGGCACATAGACAGTGATGAGCAACTCAATACAAGGTCTCGAGCCGTTCTTATCCCACCCATTCGCAGCAAAGGGCGTTCTGATAGTGATGGCTTGCTCATCAGTGTTTTTGCAGCTCGTGGCAGCAGTCAGCTCCTCGTCACCAGAGGCAATTTTGATCACAACAGAGCCTCTCGATGTACCCTCTTCGGACGAGCAAATATTGAGGCGCCCAAAAACATGCACTTCACGGCCCCATTGCCTGTCATTGCGTTGAAGTCCCTGCTCGATGCGCAGAAGGTACCCGCTCTCAAAGATGACATCCGGTATAACGACCCTTGACTCGTATTGAAGCGGCCTCAGACACTGGCAGCAAGGATCCTTTCCAACACCATACATATGCTTCATAATTGGCTGTTCGACTGGATTATATTCGTCACCCATAGTGAGTTGCTTGATAGGGTCTTTGTAGATGGTCTTGGAGATAGACTGAGAAGGTGGTGCCTCGAGAGTGTTTGGCACAGAAAGAGAAGATTAATCGAGGCGGCGGAAATTGTATTCATTTTGAAGAGTCGGCATGCTGAAGGTCTTGATTCAAGGACAATGTATCACAAAAGAGCAAAAAAAGTCTTCTCTCCTTAACCGCCGACAACCCTGACTGTTCGGCAATGTGTGATGTCGTGTTACACAAGTGACGCAGACGGCCGACGCAAAGGCAAACGCAAGGCAATCAATTGTTCCATCTGTCAGCTCGTTAATCCCTCAGGAGACAAAGCTTACTTTGACTAGACGGGTGAGACCTAACACAGTACATAGGTATTAGGTTACCGTCTACACATGCCATGGGCTTGGCTAAAATGAGTCACCGTTGTGTCAGACCACCACACCGATCCTATCCGAGACATCATTGCGTTCCCGAAGATGCATCAAGGCATGTGTGCAAAGTTTCGAACGCGGGTCGGGTCCTTGGCTGCATCCGAGGATACTCAAAAACCCCTCGATTGTTGTCTTTCTTGATCCGGCTCGCCGTATTTCGCTGTCTGTTGTAGGTCCACCATATGCTTCTCCGACTGCCCCATGTCCATCATGAATAAGTCGGCGAGTGCCCATGTTTCAGTCCGGAGTCACTGTGGGTGGACTCTTCAGCGCTTCTTGAATTTTATGACGATCTCTGCACTCGACAACTCTATCACAAAAGGATGGCTGAACAAAGCAGCTTCCACATACTCACGCTTGCGTTTAACTTCCAGGCCCCGGCCAAGGTGTAGCATTCTAACTCGAGTTCATATTTCTCGACTAGGTACATACCCTCGCTAACTATACCTGACCCGATATAGCCGCAAGAGAGCATGTCAAAGGGAGAGGACAAATTTGGTGCATCTAGCCTTCGACCGGTTACCGTTTTCCCGAACCCGGCGGGTTCCAAGGCTTGACTGCGCCCATGTGAAGTAAAGCAATCAACCATTCGTTCTTCAGTCTCTCCAAATCGATCGCAGTAACACATGGATACATCCTTCCATGGCGCTTGTTGGGCTCATCATTCGACTGGCTCCGACGTCTCTGCCGCACTTGGGCCTTGAAAAACCCTCACATTTCGCCAATATAGAGCGCAAGATCGCCCGAGTTGCTGCCCATACGAATGGAAGCAGCGCCCTCATGTTTCGAACCTCCCGACATCTTGGCTTCTCGTGGGCACGGAGAATTAAGTTTGATATCTCGGCCCCCGACGAGAATCTTGCCGGAGATGGTTTCTCCGCTGAAGTCGCCGGTCCAACTTTTAGCATAATGCAGCTTCATGTTGCCACTGTGGCTCTGATGGTTGCTTTGCATAGTCGCCAGGCCAAAACTCGTATTTGTTGCCTCAAAACCCGTCGTCATCAAAGAGGTGTGGTCGGCACAATGGACGAGCCGTGGGTCCAACACGAATACTTCAGTGCGTCCGCTCCTCGTGTTCGTCTCCAAGTGGCTTTTCCCGTCACCCCTTGGGCTGAAAGGCATCGGCATTACATCAACGCGTATGTCGCCGATCGTAGACCGGATAGTAGCATGCGAAGCCATCACGACTTTTGCCTCGATATTTCCGGACAAGGTTACGAGCTTGACGATGTAGTCTCGAGCGGGCGGCTGGCGTTTAGAGATCCTGCGCTCCGTCATGTGGAAAATCTGTGGCGTGCTGATGACGAGTTTCCCGGAGGTGGTTCTGACGGAAAGCTTGGCGTGAGTGGCGGAGTCCGGGACGTTCGATCCGAGACCAACCTCGATAAAAACGTTGCCCGACGTAGTTCCTATCTTCAGCAGATGATGCAGCGGAAACCATCCGTCGACATTGCCGCTTAGGGTATGAATACAGATTTCCCGTGATCGTAGATCATAGGGGGCTGTATCGCTAGGATTGCTCCTGGTCAACGGTGCATAGACATTGCCAGAGGTAGTAATGATGGTCGTTCTATTCGCCGGAAACAGACTCAGATCTTCAGTAAATAAGACATCGAGGTTGGCCACATTGAGGAACAGGGCACCAAGCTCGCCGGCGAAGGGCGCATAGATAGAGATATGAATCGTGACGCAAGGACCCGGGCCCTCCTCATCCCACCAATCCGCAGCAAAAGGCGTGATGATAGCGACGGATTGTTTGTCAATCTTGATCATTGAAGCAGCGGTCAGCCGTTTATCATCAGAAGAAAGTTCTATTTCAACTTGACCGAACAACGCATGCAACCTGTTCGAGCAAATGTCGACTCGTCCAGAAACGTGCAGTTCACGTCCGCCTCGATGGTCATCACTTTGACCACTCTGCTCGATGCTCAGAGTGTTTTCACTGTTGAAGATTACCTGCGGTAGCAACTGGTACTTAGCGAATCTAAGCTTCGATCGAGATGGCGTCAGACCCTGGCGGCAAGGGCCGTTAGATCCAATGTGGCTTTCACCACTCATAGTTGGTTGTCTGATTAGGGGGTTTTTGATGACCTGGGCGATCAACTGAGACGGTGATTAAGCCTCGAGAGGGAGCTCTCTTGAAAGAGGGGATAATGGCAGCAAGGAGAGTAGTAGGAGTGGCATATCCAATGACCCTGACGCATGACTGTCTTGGTTCAATGACGACGTGCTGGCTACTGCGGCTTGGTTCTGATCTGATATATGACAAGAACAGACACCGCGGGTTCATGTGCCCTTGAAACAGCAGAAGGTGTGGTGTTAGTGACAGATGATATGGTGGCGATGCTGACTTGGTTGGCAATGTGTGACGTCGAATTACCCGCATCGGCAAGCCGAGGAGGCATGGCACAATCGTTATAGACGCATGATGCCCAATTGTTCATTCCTTAGCTCCGCATGAAGCCTCTGCGCTCATCCTTCAATCCGTTGTCACTAGTGGGCTCCTCATTCTTCTTAACTTTCATGGCGATGTCTTTGCAGGAATGAAATCCAATTGTGTGCTGTTGTTTTGCAAAGCAACCCATGCTTATATGCTCATATGCTCTCTGGATATCATCAACTTTTTACACGAAGCCAAATGATCAAGGGTCGATCATGTGAGAGAAAAAAACGCCTCAGCCGAGCGGCAATGCTCCCTTCCATGACAGAGAAAAAAAAGACAAGGAAACAAGAACCCAAGAACAAAGAAAAGAAAAAGACAGACTAACAGAAACAAGTGGTTTTTCCACTATTATCCCACAGATGCGCGCGTAATTTGTTATTTCCTATGCCTGCCTCTTTTTTTATGGCCTCTCCGGCATACGCGCCTTAATGCAGCCCAAGAACCGATTTTGAGTTTTCGTACACAATCCAGGTGATACTCAAGGCTGGAGCAACTTTGAGCAGATTTGGTGTCAGGCCCTTGTACAGGCCGCGATATCCCTCTCTCTGAATGGTCTTTTGCGTCACGTCCCATATGCCGGTGTATGTGGCTGGGTGCATCATGGTGCCTTGCGTCTGCAAGCGCGTCCGCACCACATTGAGAGGGTACACGACCGTCGCACCGATTGCACCAGAGGTCGCACCGATCATACCGGTGGCCATGTTGCCGGGCGTAATGTCATCCTCGTGACATCCGGCGCTTCGCGCGTAATAGCTTTGATACGTCTTCTTGAGCAGTTCAAACATGCCCATGTCGATGGCGCTATAGGGAAACATGCCCACCAAGCCCATCGTCACACCGCGGTAACATGCCTTGACGCCACCATCAGCGAACATTTTGACCGCTGTTTGGCGAACAAGCGCTCTGCCCTGCAATCCTCCTTGGATACTCTCGCATTGTAGGCGGAATTTGAGGGTATCGAGTGGGTAGACACAAAATCTATCACACAGCCATCTGCGGTTAGCGAGAGAGTACAAACCAAGCAGCTTGCCCATTGTTGTCATGGATCCCACAGAGGGGTCGTACGTACTGTGCAATCATTCCAGCAACACCGCCGGCGGTGAATTTTGAATAAGAATTGATCCGCCTTGGGTCACCATGACCTTCGAAATTAGCGAGCGCTCGCTTAGCCGCCTCGTACGATCCAAACTTGATCGCCGTCTCGGGCATAATTTTGATCACGTTCAATCCATTGCCTGGCAGTGCGTGCATGTTAGCGTAAAGCCATGCAGGCAGAGGAATGATATGTCGCGTCGAGGGAGGAACATCTACCTACCGGCGAAAAAACTTCGAATACCGCCATTGCGGAATAAATCTCTCACAGCATCGCGAATGGGCCGCGGTGCATTGCCCGCCCCTGGAACAGGGCCACCCTTATTGCCGGCTCCAACGGCGGACTCGCAGTTGTTCCTGGTATTCACTAAGAGGTAGACTTTCAGTCTATCGAGCGGCGCAGTAGCTGTTCGCGACACTCCGCCCGCAATGGCACCGGCCACGAAATAACCCGGATCGGGAGCAAAGTCGGTCAGTGTGAACGTCTTTGGAGTTTTCTGGGTCCCTATCAAGGTTTTTCCTTGTTCCTGGTCTTCTCCTTCAGCGTCAATGCCAGCTTGAGGTGGGCATGGCGAGGGTCTCGTCGTAGCTAAGCGCCGTCTTTTTGCTGTCCCTTGTTCCACCCTACTGCTGCAATCACCATCGTTCTCTGCAATCCCTACCGCATCCATGCTGCGTTTCGACGCAGGCTCGATTTTTGAGCTTTGTGTGGTGATGTCGTCTCCAGAAGAGATTGGCGGGGATCCGGGTGCTGTTGTTGCGGGAGGCGGAGAGGAGGCAGCAACTCTTACCAGAGAGCCGAAAAGGGTATAAAGCACAGATCCAGAGATTGAGCCGTCCGCGCCTAGGCCTTCCAGAGTTTCGTCGCTGACGAGCGAGTCGCCCTCTGGAGTGACACTAACGACCGAATCGTAGAAGGACAAAACGGCTTTGAGGCGAGAGTCGTGGTTGCCAGCGGGCATGAACAAAAGAAAATTTCTGCGCGGAAGAAAATCAGTCAGCCATCATTGCATCAAAGTCGTGTTTCAATTAAGCAGAAGAGCGAACATCGAATCATGGTAAGCTATGTGCGCTTTGAGATCAGGGTTGTTTCCAAGGCCTGATGACAGGGCTGTCATGTGAGTGTTGAAAGGGCCCGCGACCTCAACACAATCGCCAATCTAACGGTTACACAACACAGGCAACGTGTGTTTGAACAACATGATTTTTTTGAACGTACCTCCACTCGTCAAAGCTCACGTATCCATCGTTGTTGCCATCCAAGTCCTGGAAGAATTCAGAAAGTCTGCGATTGGAGATGCTAAGGCCAGCTGTGCGGAAAGCAGTCTGCAATTCGGCGGGATCGAGTTTGCCATTTGCGTCTCTGTCGATCGCATGGAATAAATGGAACAACTGTCGCTCCGCCTCTTGTACGAATACGCGAAACTCTATTGAACGATACAACATGGGTCAGATTGGTGGTTTATTGACGAATTTTTCACGGTTCTTTGACCAACAAAACAGATGAACCGGAATTCCCAAACACAGCACACAAAGGCGTTTGAGTGGACATCCTACCTTCGTATTGGATTTTGCCATCGCGATTTGTGTCGACCTCCCTCATAATCTGTTTCAAAAGATCGCTGGCATTTTTCAAGGCTGAGAGGTCCAGAATAAGGTCGTGCTGTCAGCATCAAGCTCCCACAGGCGCTGCAAGGCAGGCCAATGTAAACGCAACATGGGTGGCTTGGGGATGTGGCTTACGGTGATCGATGCGGCGAAAGCCTTTCCGCAGTCCCTTGAGGTCCAATTCGCCCTTTCCAGAGGGGTCCAATTTGGACCACAGCCGCTCGACTCTCACATCGCGCTCGTTCTGCGACTCCCCAAATTGTCGCTCCACGTCGGTAACGAGCATCGGTGGTATGGCGGCCAGCGTCGTGAGAACAATGGCGAGCCTGGAGGCCTGACGAGGAGGGATCCAGTCGCTCGCGCGTGATGAAGATCGACGGATGTTGTTACAGCAGCATGGTTGATGGAGATGCAGACGGTGAGCGGCGACAATTGAGGTTCGAAGAGCTGCGTCGAAACAAGTGACGTCGGAAAATCGGCAATCCGGAGAAACGAAAGCGCATCAGACACCCCCCTTGGAATGCGCCGGCTGGATGCTCCGCCCAAGACCATCTCCGTGGCACCGCCAGATACCTAATTAATACCGAGGAACTACTTTCGGGTACGAAACAATCTCATGTGTACATAGGTACCTACACACAATGTACTCCATATGTACATACATACCTCCTACGGGGTACATACATATGAATGCAGTAGGTACATACCTAGGTACATACCCTAATGTATCTCGCCTTCACTCCTCCCCGCTCACCTAGGAGGTTAAGATACCAGGAAGAGCTACCTACGGAGTATGTATGTACCCGGTAGTAGGTACAGCCTCGTGTGGCGGACAGCAAGATCTCTGCTGCGCAACTCTCTCTCGTCCGAGTCTTCGCCTACGTCGCAATGAACGATATCCAGCTCTCTCGTTTCGAACACGATATCTTCGCCCTGCCATCAATAAGCTAAGGTGCCTCTGCGGCCTTTCCCCCCACGGAATGTCAGCCAACTACTGGGAGTCAACGCAGAGGCGCCATTGGCTGTTTTCCAAAGATGAGCTGGCCTCGATGCGCCAGAAGCTCGACGATGACAACATCGAGATCGTCCGCATGTTTCCTTTGCCCCAGCCGCGACATCTGGCCATGTTCTTCAACCAGCGTAAGCTTCTCCTCGTCTCATCTTCTCAAGTCTGTCCATTCTTGATTTGCTCACGGGGAGAACTAACTGACCTCTTTTTCTTGTATCGCTTTAAGAACTTCTGCGACTTGCGAATCGGCTCAGCATCCGACAACAAGCCATAGCCACCGCCCAGGTTTACCTGAAACGATTCTATATCAAGGTTCCCATTCGATCGACCAATCCGTACCTTGTCATCACAACGTCCATGTATCTTGCGTGCAAAATGGAGGAAGCGCCGCAACATATCCGCCTCATCGTCACCGAAGCCAGAACGCTGTGGCAAGACTTCATCGGGCTTGATACATCCAAGATTGGTGAATGCGAATTCTACATGATTAGCGAAATGAGCTCCCAGCTCATCGTCCACCAGCCGTATCGAACCTTGGTATCTCTGCGACCAGAACTCTCACTCCTCGACGACGAGGTACAGCTCGCACGATCGGTGATCAACGATTCGTTCAGCAGCGATCTGCCTCTAACATTCGCACCGCATATCATCGCCCTCGTTTCTATCCTCTTGGCTGTGGTGCTTCGACCAAATTCTAATGCGCCGGGACAGACAGCCTCCGGGTCAGCCGCTGCGGCCGGTCTTGCTGCGGCACAAGCTGCCCTCAGTCAAGCACAAAGTCGGATCAGTAAAGGCGGCGGCGGCGGTGGCGGCGTCAGCACCGTGGATCCTGTCTCATCCGGGCCTGATGTGAAGGAGAAGCAGCAAGAAACGAGGATGGCGAGAGTGCAGCACTTTGCGGCATGGCTGGCAGACAGCGGCGTTGACATTGCAGCCATGGTGGACGCCACCCAGGAAATGATTTCATTGTATGAGTACTATGAGCAGTACAATGAAAAGCTGACTCGGGGGCAAATAGACCGCTTTGTCAAAGCACGAGGCTTGGACAAGTGAAATGATGTATATGCTGTCGAGCCATGTTGGGTGAGACGAAAGTTCATATCACGTTGCTGCATGGCATATTGCCGCGACATCACTGGGCGATATTTAAAGCCAGTGAATATTTCCGTGGCTTTCCCCAAGCGCTTCTCGCCAGCGAGACGCGAGATATGAGGCGTGAGGGAGTTGGGTTTATGTATAGGTATTACGAAAACGTGGGGGTAGATGGTGCACGTGATGGGTGTTTGGTGCCAAAGCGTTGCCATTTAAAGGTCTCATTCGATTATCTATTTTCGTTTTTTTTCTTTCCTTTCCGGCCGCTTTCAATGCTTCTTCTCTCTTACTCTTTTCTTCTTTTATTTCTTCCAACTGTCACTCGCTCTCTTCTCCCAGTTCCCCTTCACATTCTCACATTCAATCACGAGATCTTCTGAGCAAGATCTACTCTACTCCCTGTGTATGTATGCCCTTCGCGTCTCTGCTCGTTGGACATGAGGCTCACACCGCCTTGAGAAGTCTGACATGAGCAGCATACTCGGCCAGAACCGTATAGGGACTTCGGACGGAGGTCACATATGCGGAGATAAGAACATGATCAATGACAATGTCCTCTGCGAGATAGGGCCGTTGACGTCGTCGAGTAGCATGGCATCGCCGCATCGACACGGGGCGTGTCTGGTAGAACGCAAGTCTCTATCTGACAAAGCGTGACTAGCCACGACGGGAGAATTCTTTGGGGTAGATCAGGTAGCTTTCAAGCGCGTCGAGTGAACGAACGAGTCTGGCCGGTCAAAGTGACCGAGCGAGCGACAAGAGGAGCGCCGAGAGCACCGCCGAGAGGCATCATCGGTACAGTAGCCTACCATGAAGAATACACATGTGTCGGTTCGCAGCAGAAGCGAGGATACTACAATAATGATCCTCATACCGTCTAGGCGGTCGTCACGGAGAAGAAATTCCAGAGACAATTGACTTAGACACGGCAACTTTTGCCCTACCCGGCACCACAGCACTTTGCCCAATGCGAAGACCCCATCACCCTGGCCGTCTGTACTTACATACTACTCCTGTTTTCGTCTATCAGTAATCTTACCCTTTTTAGGCTCAAGGCTGAATGGGATTGATGCCTGTTGCGTATAAATCACATCATGATGCACGTTCTGATGCGCGAGCCTGGTTCAGCCAGGGCTTACATCTGGGCTGATAGCATCACACTTGAGGCCCGAGGGCGGTGACAACGGTATGCGCCTTGTCATAGTCAAAGCGTCTGCCAATGGCTCTCTATCACGACGAAAAGAAGCAGATGGCAAGCCAAATCAAGTTCATGGGGGCTCAGATTGTGCAGACATATGCCTCTCCAGCCCATTAACTTTCGCGTGCCCGAATCAAAGCAGCCTTCACGATACAAGTCTTGTTATGTTACACGTACATTAGGTAGCCAGAGCAAAGCAACGTCCGCTCGCGTAGGGAGAGCGTGAGTATATGTATGCAGGTATGTAAATACAGAGGTACAGCTATCTGGAGGCTCGGAACGGCTGGTCACGGCTCAATCTTATGGTAGGTCGAAGTGCTGAGAAGAGCTCAAGATCTGAATCAAAAAGTCCTCCTTGAGGTTCGTGGTGTCTTTCCTCCCCACATAGGTGTGGTTCCTGGAATGCCGTGCATACTGGCTCACGTCAAGGTTAAATGAACGACGTTGATAGGCAATCTAGCGTCGCGTTGTGTTTAAGATGTATGTATGATACACGTGAAGTACCGAAGCATCGAGATACATACATAGTGTATCTCGAAGCTTCGGTATTTCACGATGCTCGCGGACCTTGTTCCTTGGCGCGACTGCGATAATATAGCAATATCTTCCGGAAACCAGCACGTCATGATGCTTGTGGGCCTTTTTCTTGGTGTACCCGCCTGCTCGACTTCTCGCCACATGCTTCCAGATTTTGGTGTTGCATTAGGTATGTATGAATGATGGACTAAGTACAACTTGACATCAAGGTCACTCTCTTCCACTTTCCATTCGGCTACATACTCAAAGGTATTTCCTTGGAACGCTCACCAATACTTTCCCATTCGTATTTGTTCGTTCAGTCACTTTACGTTTGGCATGCTGCCTAAAGATACTTGCTTCGCAATTTGATTGCAATCGCAGCGCGCGATATAGCGCATCTACATGCCGCAGTCGCACCAAGAGAAAGTGCCGCAACTCCGTCTGGACACTTTGCCCGTGACGGTGATAACTTAATAATGGCCACAGTGCAAACCTTCCGTGAAGCACTCACGGCATTTTGATACCATCTTGCTCAGCCCAAACAACAATCGATGTTTCTTAGTCCTCAAATGACCAATGGGAATTCCAGGAACACAAAACCACATTCTTCGATCTCGAAACCTTAAAGGGAATTTCTTTATCAGAAATTCCGAAAGTTTCCTTAGCGCTTCGGCTTATCATGAAATCGGATGGCAACAAAGGCAAAGCAGCGATACTTCACGACGGATCGATGCGACTTGGACCTGATATGGGGTACCGCTTCTCCAACATCTCAGTCGATAAGAAATGTGGGCTGTGCCATCGAGGCGGTCGACGGAAACTGGATGATGATGGAGGAGAAGGCAAGGGGATAGTTTGAGCCAAGCGCTGATAGTGCATCGTCATGGCCGTCATAAGACGGCGATAAAAACCCGTGACTGGGGGAAGTGGATCTCACATGGCTTTCCTCCCTTGAATCTGTGTGATGGCATTGACCACCGAAGTCATGCGAAATCTGGGGATCAACACGGCGGTGACGATGGTGGAGGGCTTGCCACAAGCATCTATGTAACATTCTTTCGGCATCATCTAGCTTTCCTCTAGAATCATATAGCGTCTTTTCTCCATCGTCCAGAATGCTGTACGGAGTAGGTGTGTGTGCATAAAGCATAATCTAGCGTCTAACACCGTCCAACGTAGGTAGCTTCGTCAACGCCTAAGAAACCGAAGAACTTGAAGAAGCCATTACGGCATGTCCGACGGGGGGATACGAAAGCCATCTGTATGCTTTTGCACATAGGTAGCGTTCAATCCAGGTCAAGTGGCGATTGAAAAGAAAGGTCGCAATACCAGAGCTCAATGGCCTTTGCCACCGGCCGTTGCCGAATGAGGCGCCAGTGCCAACGCCGCCGCCAAAAGAAAGCCCCTTGATAAGGAGCGGTGTATCGATCTTTTGTCGAGTCGTGGCGTACCAGATTCACCATGGATGGGAAGCAATATAATGGCTCGTGTCTTCACCGACCGGACGAACGACTCTCCAATTCTTGTTGAGAGAAGGGATGAAAAAAAAAAGGAACCGCGAATCCTGCTCTTGTCACCGGGATAGTCTATTCATGCGCACGTTGTCTCATGTGTCGCCTGAGTCGCCCGGCTCGTTTCTTTACACGAAGATCGAGTAACGGGACGGAGCCCTGTAGATGTTCGGCATGCCGCATAAGGTAGGTAGGTATTGTAGCAAAAGAAGGATTTTTACTTCCCGAGATGCTGGGGAATAGCAGGCGGACGATCTTTACTCCCATAACTTATAAGTACATATGTAGGTACATCCTAGACCTACCTAAGTACATCATGATCCTACCCATGTATGGTACATACATACATACATACATACAGACATATATACGTACCGTTTTGATGTGTATAGCAAAAACCCGCGCATGTGGGCACGGCCCCATGAAACTTTTGTCGTTCCAGCCGAGGTGAGGTTACCGCCTCCTCCACGCTGCCCCTTTTCCCCCACACCACATGCATTAATAAAAAAAGGGTTGTCCGAGTCATTATCAAGGTGCACCTCCGATTGGATTTGAGGAAGCTGGTACCTACATATGTATGTATGTACATCATGGACGCAATAAAGAGGACGAGAACTTCGTCGGGAAACGCGGTTGAGACCTTTGCCAGGATGGCTGACATTGGACCTAGCGTCGATGCAGTAGATTGGCGGCCTGGTTCAACGTGTGTTCCCGTCTCGTGTTTGTGAAGGTTTGTGTTGTACAAGCTGGCATTTTGGGGCCACAAGGGATTGGCTTTTTAAAGATGATTGGTATGCCCGTGGGGGTTGGATATACATGTACATGTCAATGGCGGAGCACCAGAGGCGCAGATATACCTTGTCACAGACTCGCCACGGAGTACACATTCGGAGCTAGTGTATCAACTTTGGAGGATTGGATATGCGGGCGGCAAGACGTGATGCTGTGACAGTCTACGCTGAGACTTGCACACACGCGCCAGAGTCTCATGTCGTGGACGGTGGTCTAGGTAGGTAGTCCTTTGAAGGCAAAGATGTACGCATAAATGGACGGTGTCGAAAGTACCAAGGCTGTTTGCTCGTGCCACGAAGTACCTATAACATGGCAGGAGAGGGGACTTATACCGGTAGATGGCTTCCATATGCCATAGTGGGCATAGACGAGCATTCCGAACCTAATAATGAACGCTATCATAATAGGTCACGCATCTTGACTCTTGAGCAAGGCAAAGCGGACGCTCAACGGCTCGCCCGATATGGAACTCGACCGGATCTCTAGGTACTTAGGTGAAGATCCCGTGACGACAGCAGCATCCGCGGGGAGCTTTGACCGCGCTGACGCCATTTTCAAGGTTCACTGGGCTGTGCTAGCCATAGCCATGTATACGTGTCGGAAAAGTCATCGAATGAGTCGTTGAGTGTACTTTGATAGGAAGTAATGGTGTCGAATGCATACTTGGGGGTGCGTAGCAATACCCGACGGATTCAAGGATGACGCTGACGGAGAAAGGCATTAAAAGACGTTTGATGGGCAAAGTTGCGATGTCCGGCCGTACTCTGTACAGAGTACATATGTAAATTTGTACGAAGTACCTATGTACATACCTATGTGCTCCGTGTGTATGCACTTTATTAATGTACAATGTACCTTGTGCTGCGTGCAACCACAGGCACGGGGAAAGAGTCGAAAGACCAATCCCCTTAACGGTCTTAACGCTCGCTTCAGGTCACTGGCAGGGGGTTGCAGCCAATCACGTCGCAGCATGATGAGGGGATACATAGGTCCTACTGCAAAATTGGCGCAAAGCTAGAAGTACGGGCAGTTTTCAAATGACAAAAAGCTACATCGGCGGGGAACAAACTTTTTCCACTGTCCATGTCGTTCGAAGTCACGACCAGGTGTGGAGCGCGTGACCTGAAGCGAGCGTTAAGACCGTTAAGGGGATATCCATGGGGATGGCTGACATCTTTTTGGCGCGAAGACAAAGTCGGACCCGCCCCCGCTCCCGTGTCCTTCGTCCACCCATCAGGCAACGTTTCCGTTTCGCCCCCGAAGAAGAATGACAGATGGGTGTGGTTTGGTGTGACTTGTCTTGCACTGATGGAAGGACCGCACCTGGTGTTGCCCCCGAGGCCCCTTCTCAAAGCCAGATCAAGCCATCGGGGCTCGCCGTGATGGGATACCTACATACCCGGATAAGAGGTCGCTCCGCTGTTGCGCCAAAAAGGTGGTCGAAGCCAAGCAAGTGTACATAGTCTGTAGGAGTACTTACCTACGGAGCATGCACACGTGTCGCTGATCCAGCTTGTCAGCAGCATGATGTGAGTTTGTTGGTGATGAATGGAGGCCAAGTTTGGCCAGGGTGGCGTGCGAAGTATCTAGGTGTGTACATGGTACATGCAGAATAGAGTTCGTGCGTCCCAAAACGGGTCATTGCTGCCACCACGCAGCCTTACGAAATGACTTGCTTGTTGGGGACTTGATTGGAATACATATCTGATTGCGAATATTTTAGGGGGTCTGTTATCATCAAGGCGTATCATTGCGTCTTGTGCTTCTAATTGGAGAGTATCATGGCAGCGTCTCTTTCCGGCGTCTCACTGCGGCTAGTTATGGCAGCATTGCAGTTGCAGCAACAACAGACCGGGCGCTGAGGTCGCGTCCGCCTAGATGATGTACTCCGTATATATACGTTGCAGGACAAGGCGACTTCCAAGTTGCTGTCGACTCACTTCATGATGGACCGATTCATGCTTCGTCCACGACAAGCTCTACTCCGTCGAACGGCGTCGATACTCTGTGACAGACTGTGAGTCTGTACTCTGCATGTACCCGGTACGTGGGCGGATGTTCCCCATGTTTTAGGCTGCGCAAGGCCAATCTGATGGACCAGTCCCGAGGCACAGCGCTGGGACGGGTGTTGCGTCACCAGCAGCGTGGCAGAGCACGGACTGTGGAGGTACATAGTCGACGACGTGGATAGCGGCAAAAGCGCGCTGGTGCGACTCGGCTTGTACGCGGAGTACTGGCAAATCGCTGGCAAGGACGCTGAAAAGATTGACTTTCAGTGGCCGCTGCTTTGATGCACCGCTTCAGGACCAGGTGACTCACTGGAGGGATGATGCGAAGAACCCTGAAGGATCGCCCAGGGGCCCCCATGCACCCAGTGTCAATAATCTGGGACTACGGAGTATGTATCCCCGTGTCAGGAGTCAGGAGTCAGGACAGTGCCGGACAGTTACCCACAGTGCCAGAGCTTTGCCCCCTTATCAATGATTCAATTCAATGCACTTCAGGAACGCCGTTCGTTTGCTGCGTGCGGCGGCGTGCCGTCCGAGCGCCCCACCGCAGCAGACACTGTGACCACTGACCACTGGTGACTGACCAGCCGGGGACTGTGCCGCCCCCACAACAACAACAACAACAACAACAACAAGTTACAACAACAACAAAGACTGGCGCTTGCGTTACGGCGAATGCGGACTAGGTAGGCGGCTCAGTGCTACATAGGTACCTATATATATGTATGTACATACTCCGAAGTCCCCCAACCACTGTCGAGGAGTGGCGAGGCGGGTGGACCGATGATCCTCTCGCAAATTCCAAATGCCCATTCGCCCTTTTTGATAACGCGCCCCATCTAACGTCTCCATCGACCCCATGCAGACCCCGGCTACTACCCTTTCCCAACCAACAGAAAGTGCCGCAGCACACCCCTGCAGCTCCATACTCATTGCAGGCCCTGGCCTCCTTTGCTGGCGCGTGCAGTTCGGAACCACCTGCTCCTGCATCTGCCATCGCCCCACTATCAGTAGGTACCTACTCCCACGGCGTAACTCGCGTGGTCATCTAGGTATCGTCTGTGCCATCTCGTTTCTCCCGGTTCTTCCACTTCCCAATCCATGCAAACATTCATTCACGCACCCCCCATCCATCAAAACGCTCCGAGTGGCTCAACCCCGGGTAGTTTCCTCGCCCTCCAATCGCCCTACAATTGCCCGCCTTCCCTTTCCTCTCTCTCCCGCCTTCACCCACTCACACCACACAACATTACCACGAACGCACAAACCCGTACCACCTCTATCTCCTCATCCTCCTTTTACTTCCTACTTTTTGTCTTCTACATTTATCTTGCCCATTTACGTCTCCTAGTCATTATTCAATTGCATTGTTCACGTTCACGATTCAAGATCTTCAGTCACGCTCATCTTCACGTTGCCAACATCTTCAGTCGAACCGGAACCGTACCGATAATTTAGCCTCTTGACCTTGCAGCCGCGCCTTCTTCATCCCGTGTGTGAATCGCAAACCATTGTGCGTTACCTATTGTTTCAACCATTACGCCTCCCAATCACACGCGAGATTGGGGCTACAGAAACACCTCGACATAACAAAAGACGCAAGGCCGTTTGAACCTCACTTTGCTTCGATTTGCTAGACTCAGTACCATGGCCGCCTCATATTATCATTATAATGCGCAGGTCGCACACGTCACGTCCGTTTCGCATACCCATGGTGGGCACCGCAGTCGCAGAGGGGTCCCTCGCTTGTCGGTCTCCCAGTCACAAAACGTTCAGAGACAGTTTCGTGGCGGGCGCACCATGAAAGATCTTATCGAGCCAGCGTCGCTGTCTGTTTTCCGCGTCAAGTTCGAAGCTGGCCGCTCCTTCGAATTGGAAGACGACATGGAGTTTTGCCCCAGTTTGCTCACAGAATCCGACGTAAGTGGTGTCACCAGCCATAGAAAAGCATTTTAAGCATGCTCGCGTCCGCCCAGCCTCTGCAGTTCCCTTCACGTCTGATTTTGTGTGTTTTCTTGTTGCTTACTTGCATATAGCTGGCTTACATGTCTGCCTCCGAGCGCTCGTCGCTTGCAAGCAATTCGCCCGACTCTTCGCCTACGCAACAACCTCAAACTGTTGCTACCGGCCCGTCTCTAAACTCTTCGAACGCCGCTTTTGCTTCGAGCTTTCAAAGTCACCACTCGAGCCCAAAACTTTTTCAACCTGCTGCCACCCGAGGTCGCAATGCAATTCCCATCATCAACCCCGTCACAGGAATTAGCATGTCTAGTCCACCGCCTTCGGTATCGCCTGCTACATTGCAAAATGCCATCGGTCGCCGATGGTAGAATATTTCGCGATTCTTGTCAGGTGTCCTTGAAGGACATCACGTTGACGAGAGGATGTGGCCGTTGGATTCCATTGGCTCGCAAGATCTAATGATTCTCTTTCTTTGCTTGCTTTCACTCTAGATCCGTATATTTTTACCATGTTGGCGAATGTTTTCAAAGAATCTCCCCTCAGAGTACCGGTATCGATTCCTTTGGCGCTTTGAGTTTACGACGGGGCGCTAGATCACCATCTCATCTCTTTACTACTGGACCGAACTTTCATGGCGCAAAAAAATCCAGTTTCCCGGATCGGCGTCTAGCACGATGTTCCGCAATTATTCAGCAAGTCTGTGGTATCAGATTCCTTCGTCATTCTCTTTCCTTTGTTCTCAAGATCATTCCTCAAATGACATAGCGTTATGCGAATTACGCTTCTGTCTCGCGAGACCAGATCATCCAGCACAAATGGCGGCGTTTGATCCTGTATGAGGAGGTTTCCTTTCCGCGAAGACTTGTTGCAACCTGTTCTTCTTTCTGCGATGCTGGTCTGGTGTCGATTTTATTCTTCTGGATTGACGACGTAGTATCTGGTATACTTGACATAGCATTTGGCGAGCGTGCGCGATGATCGAAATGCCTTCACTTTTACTCATTCGCCATATTTTCCCATTTTCTGTCGGCTACGGGTCACGAAGTATCGAGACGGGAAAAATGTCAAAGTTTTATAAAGATTTGGTGTCTAAGCACTTTGCAAGCGGGTGGGGATCATTTACTGGTGAGGCTTTTGGTTTCAAGCCGCATGAGGTATTTTATTGTTGGGGGACATGTTTTGTTGCAATGTTGGCCGAGTCGTAGCGAGCGCTCATTCTGTTTGCGCTGATTTAGCAGGTTCGGATATGTTCATCTCATTTCAGTTCATGTATCATGGTGGTCTTGGCAGCTTGTTTTTTGCTCTGTAGTGCAGTGCCTGTTTCGTTGGTTTGTTCTGGCTACTGTGCATCATTATAGCGGGCGCGCTTGTGCTACTACGGATGGCATATAAGTGGTGTTGCTGAAGCGGGTTATTTGTTTGGTGGAAGAGGGAGAAATCTCTCGGGCCGTCGTGCTCTGGTGTAAATCTTTTGGCTGGGATACATGGTTCTTTGGGGATTGGTGTTGCGAGCATGCGTGTTTTCCGGGCAATAGGTGTTACCATAGCTGGTTGGTGATGTTACAGGCCTCACGGATCGGCTTTTACGAGAATTTACGACGTGTTCATATATGAAATCAATACTTCTCAATCCAATGAATGTGTATTCATCAACTTGTGGTACAACTTACAATTTATCACTACCCACGCGGCATGCCTTACAAGTTGGGACGTAGAATGAGTATCGTCCGCATCCACATAGATGGATCGTTCGCGTTGATGGGTAATTTGGCGTGATGAGATGGGCTCACAAACACACGATGCATCGCCCACCATCTAATCCACGTCGACGCTCATAATTACCTACCTACCTTGACGACTGGCACGGACGTTGCATTGTGGTCACTGGTGGCTCTCATGACGCACCACGAGGGGACTGTAATGGTGACGTCAGCCCGGCGCCGAGCACATACCAAGGTCTTCCAATACCTAATAAGCTTTGCAATTACGTCGTGCATTGAGCTCTCGCTTCGAGGAACCTGTCTACTGCCCTCGTCTACTGCCTGGCTTCGTCTTCATCTTCAAGTTTCATATCAGCACACACGCGTTAAGTCATTCACACACAGTTTGATTTGCAAGATTTGCAAGACAACGAACGGCATTCCAGCACTACGTCTCTCTATATTTCCGACGTCTCTCTACCTGAGTGGCACACCAGCTTAAACCAAACCACAACAAAAACAGGAAGCTTCATACTCCGCCTGTCTCTGTTTTCACACACAACACGAGCGCCAAAAAAAACGACAGAACACTCTCTTCACACCGAGACCATGAATACGGTCAGAAACACTTTGAGACTGCAAGGCCTTCGCGCCGCCAGAGTCATGCCTGTGAGGAACGGAGCGTGTTTCTCTACCAGTGTGAGACGCGGGTTGAAGGAATCATCTAGTCGTATGTCTCCCCTTCTGACTTCTATCTGAGTTCTGTGCTTTGCCTATTTCCATGCACGACCTAGGGTAGGCGGCCGTGGAATGAAAATACTAGAGCGAATGAAAAAAAAGTAGAGCACAAACAGAAGAAGGGCCCAGAACGAATAGAGGAGGCAAATTGAATTATAGAAGGGGACGTCGAAGCGACGGACGGAAAGCAAAGTCAAAGTATAACAAAAGAAAGAGTGAAAAGTCTGCTAACTCTCATCTACAGAAACTGACGTCGACTACGACAAGCACAAGCAAGATTCGCTCGCCAAGCAGAAAAAAGGCACAGGACACTGGAAGCCCGAGCTTGCTTCCGATAGCGAGGAGGCCGTCAGAGCGGATCGGTCCTCCGAGGAGGATTTCGAGTCCCTGCAAGAGAGGACGAAGACAGCCGCGGAGGAGTCGAGGAAGGCGGGGACGAGCGCTGTGGAGGGAGTGTAATGACGATATTCAGGGTGCTCTGTTAGCGCGATGGCCTGTGTTCAACTCGTGTCGGAGTCTTGTTGGAAGCTTGGAGACATCATGAGGATAGATCGCGAGGAGTCACTGCGGAAAGATGCCAGTGGCCGAGGCTAGGGTTATCGAGGAGGAGTAGGCGGACCCGAAGGATAGCATGCGAGTACGGAATAAACATCGTCGTTCTTGGTGTCTGTTCAGCTTCCTGCTCAACACAGTTCACCCATAATAAACAACATAAGTCACTGAATAGGGTGCCGCCCAGGCCCCAGGTGCATCCGACGATGACATCATAATTTGACATGTACAGTAGAAACTCGTTATAACGATGCTGTTGTGTACGCCTCTGAGCATCGCTATATCGCGAGCATCGTTGATCTGAATTGGGTCACGTGGTCACATAATGCCTATAAACGCTATTTTTTTTGCAGGCACAAATGAAATGTTTCAGCGCATGTATCGCTAAGAAACCAAAGACAGACATCTATTTCTTATTTGTGGTATTTACCAATTGATTCTAACTCATCAGTTATGTTTTGTGAAAGCAAAGGTCGTTACTGGAAGCATTGATGCGATGATGGAAACTAATGCAAGAAAGTCTGCACAGAGGAAACAGGCAAGTAATAAGTAAGGAGGAAGAGGCAGCAGTAAGGCGATCACATGGGACTACATAGATGACACACTGATTGATTGCCTCTTCACACCGTGGCTTGATGATTGCATTCGCGCATGATGGCGGCGCATCAAACAATGTAGCCTAACCCTACAACGAGCATTATTCCAAATTGCTGCACAATTGGTGCTTCATTGAGCGTCAAATTCATGCATCCAGATTCTACACAATGAATGATGAACAAAAAACACAATACACAGACACAGACACATAATACTGGCATTCACGAGTCGCAGTCAATCAGAACACTCTGTTCTGTCCCTGTATCTAAGGCTAGGTACTCAAGAGCGCTGGTGATCAAGTTTAGCCTGCCTTTAGAGTGGCAAACATATCACGGACACGGGCGTGGTGCCTAATTATACTGCCTTACCAAGTTGTGAACATGCCTTGTTCTAAATTCCATCCCTGTATGTCCGGATGACCGTTAACACTGGATCAGACTTTCCTGCAATAGGTATGACTTGCAAAACATCTAGCTGATCTTCGATCCAAGATACAAACCTTCCAAATGGACATGAACTTCAACAAGGTTCATAGCAAGGAAGAGAATGAAATTGGCTTTGGTGCCCGCATAGGGCGTGAGAACCAGTGTGAGTAGTATTGATGTTTAATTCATGCTATCCCTTGCTATGGGCCATGTTCAAGTTCATATCCAACTGGAACGTTTGAGTCTTTACCAAAGCCAGCTTCATATTTCTTAGACAAAGCGGAATGAAGTCTGATCCGGCGTTCATGACAGTCCTGATATACTGATATGAATCATATGATGCATTAGCCATAGGCATGTAGTAAGGTTGATTAGGTGTACCATTGTGTCGGCCTGTTATGTTGATTCTATCGTGATGTTCAGCGGAGTGTCGTCGTGTACAGATGCATTCATACATACGCGGCACGCCCCATTGAGCACCATTTTTGTATGAGAGGTTCCTGAACTGGTCTCTGCAATCAAGTTTTGGCGTTGTAAAGGAAAAACGAAATGTGGCTCCGCGCGTTTAGATAGGCCCACACTACCTACCTTAAGGTACTCCGTAGGACTATCGATAACGAAGTGCGAAACCCCAGAAAAAGCGCGACCAGCGGCAGCAACACCAACAACATCAATCACACGCATTCAAGCTCCCCAAGGACTAGATTCAAGAAGATATCGAAACGCGGCGGCCTGTCCCCCCTCGGCCTATCTCCTCTATCCTCTCTACTATCCAAAACCGCAAGGCTTCGGCCTCTGCGAACCTCCCCTCTCACCTTTTCTCGCCCCATCATCACCATCATCACCACCACCACCACCACCACCACCACCGCCAAACTCAAGCAACATAAAAACGACAACATGTCCTCACCATCCTTCCAATCCGCCCTCCTGGCAGGCGCCCTCGCCGGCACAACCGTCGACCTCTCCCTCTTCCCCCTCGACACCCTAAAAACCCGCCTCCAGTCCTCAGCAGGCTTCTTCCCCTCGGGCGGCTTCTCCGGCATATACAGAGGAATAGGCTCCGCGGTAGTCGGCTCCGCCCCCGGCGCTGCCTTCTTCTTCTGCACCTACGAGGCGAGCAAGGCATATCTCAGCAGTGGCAGAAGCAGCATCAACCTCCCCGAGCCGGTGACACACATGGTGGCCGCAAGTCTGGGCGAGGTCGCCGCGTGTGCGGTGCGCGTTCCCACCGAGGTAGTCAAGCAGCGCGCCCAGGCAGGTCTCCACGGGGGGAATTCTGCGGCAGCGCTGCGAGCTATTTTGGCGCGGTATGGGGCCGAGGGCGGAGGATTGCTGACTGTGTGGAGAGAGCTGTATCGTGGATGGGGCATTACTGTCTTCCGCGAGGTGCCGTTTACGGTGATTCAGTTCCCGTTGTGGGAGGCTATGAAGGGATGGGGGAGGCGGAGGAGGCGGCGGAACAATCAGGGCCAGCTCCATGATGACGGAGAGGATGTGTCGGCTGTGGAGAGCGGCTTGTATGGCAGTGTGGCGGGGGGTGTGTCTGCCGCGGTGACGACGCCGCTGGATGTGCTCAAGACGCGGGTGATGCTGTCGAGGGAGAGAGTTTCGGTGGCGCATGTATTTTCGAGTATGGTGCGTGAGGAAGGCTGGAGGCCGTTCTTTGCGGGCCTGGCGCCGAGGGTGACCTGGATTTCGATTGGGGGGGCTATCTTCTTGGGTAGCTATCAGTGGGTGGTAAATATATTGAGGGTTGTATAGGCTTTCTTGCCCGGTGCTTTTCCTCTTCTATTTTGCCTACATCCTATATTCTCTTCTTCTTCTTGTCTTTCTCTGTTTGCAATCTCTTGCTTCTTTTTCTATGATTTTTCTTGTCTCGCCAGCCCCTTGAATCCTCGTTCACCGCTGGCTGAGGTCCGTCGCCGCTTGATGGCATTTTTAGAGGCTAAAACGTCGTCATGCCAATAGCGAACGAGGCGGGTGATCGTGGTGGTGATGAATCTGATGACGTATGCTGCGAGGGAGCCATGATACCTTTGTTTTCGTGTGATTTACGGTAGTCATGACTGAGCGTGGCAGTAGACCCCTAGAGAAATCATTGGCATGGCCTCATGCAAGACGCAAGACGAGACTAATCAAACACGAATAAGCGAGCAAAATTCATGAACAGAGAGAGTAATATTAATTATACGAAAAGTTGAATCTCCTGTCCATACTGTTCTCGAATATCTCATGACTACTAGGGATCCACCGGGTATCTATCTTCTGGCAATGGGCATCTCCCTCGAACCGAGACATCTACTAGACACTACCAGAAAACGAGCTCGGCTTTCACCTGATGATGCCTGCTACTTCCTGATTTCGGTCTGTTAAGAGGGGAATTGTGCTTCCTAGCATGCGGCTCCCGGGCATCTACCCAGACATCTACCCAGACATCTACCAGACACCAACCGTACAGGTATCTAGTCTCCCAGGTCTTTTGGCCTATGAACTAGTAAAAACGAGCACTACCTCGCACGCAGGCACTGTCCTGCAATACAGATACATAATACAATCGAACGATGAGTAGAAGGAAGATAAAGAGGCCAAAGTAACAAGAAGCAAAGTTACAAAACGGGTATTTCTATTGCCGCTTAACACATGTGACGACTCGCGACGGACAGCATTAATACTGCTATTCTGCCAAATTTAAACAGTGATCGGCTCCCAAAAAGAAAAGCACAGGAAAACGCCATGGATGACGAGAGAAAGTGCCACGTATCACGCAATAGGAGACACACAACAGATACATCGCAACGAGGTCCACTCACTGTGGACATGCCTCATAGGAGGTATGCAGCGGTGGCCAATACTCTTACCCACAGGACGCCAGATCTAGAACTATACCTGGTATAAAAGCCCGCGGTGAGCAGCTACGACCCAGCTGCCGCCGCTTCCGAGGCTGCTGCCGTCGCCGTAGCTGAAAGCACCGGCCCAGGTGCGCCAGGCGTGTTAGAGGGAATCATGGACGCGGAAGACTTTGGGAGCCTAATCTCCTTGCGTCCATTGGCCTTGTAATACAATACGACGTCGTTACCGCTCTTCCACACGTGAGTGCGGATTGTTGCAAGACTCATTAGCGGATCGAGGAGCTGCCCATATTAGTAACTCCGAAAATGTCGGTCGGAACCAGAGTGTAGATAGGGGTTAAGTAAAGGGGAAAGTACCTGATCGTTACAATAGAGTTCGAGATAGTTCTCAGGAGCGAGTTTGTCCGCGATGGCTTCGTCTCCTCCCTCCTCGATCCTCTCTGCCACATACGCTAGAATCTTCTTCACGCGCAGCATCCGGTTGGCGTTGAGCCGGCTGTTTCCTTCCGCCGGCGACAGCACCGGCAGGTCCCCCAACGGATGTAGGACAAATGATATCTTGACCGGGTCCTTGGACGGAATCGAGTTCTGCAGTAGCACCTCCCCCAGCCACATTGGCGCCTTTTTCTCAATCACGTCAGCGTCGTGGCCGACGTTCTCGACTGTTCCCTGATACACGTTGGCGCTACCGCCAGAAGTCTCTTCCTGGATGATGATTTTGGTGCCGGGCGGCAGCTTCAGCACGGGCGTCTCGTTCGGCAAGCTCGGCGTGACGCGCGTCTCGACGAGCTTGTCGGGCGTGTCGGCACGTTGCTTATCGTAGCTGTTGCGTATCTTTTGGATGACGCCGAAGAAGCTGTCGTCCACCTCCTTTTCGGTAGTGGACGATGTTTCTGATTCCTCCGACTTTTCATCGACCACGACGGGCTTTTCTGGTGTCGCCTGTGATGTGGAACGGCTGCGTCGCCTGCTGCTGAACGACATGCGAAGTTTTCTGCTGAACGCGCTGACCGGTGATCTGATTGTCTCACCGGAAGTTTCCTTGTCTTTTCCCCTTTCACTGCCCTTTTCGCTGCCCTTTTCCATGGAGGATTTGGCCTCCGACGATTCAACAGCGGGGGCAGCAGCAGTCGTGCTGACTGCCGTGCTTCCCTCGGTAACAAAGTTGCCCTTTCTATCTCCCCTGCTGCTGAAATCTCCCCGGGAGCTCAGCTGACCGGACACAACTTCCTCTGGTACACCTGAAAGCGACGAGGCATTGGGCCCTGGTGCTGCAAGACCTATGCCAAACCCCGGAGTTCCTACTTGTGGGTGGGAGCCATTAGCCTCAGACGTGTTGGCCTGATCTGCCTTCGCTCCGTCTGTTGTAGTTATTTGCGCAGGGGGACTAGACACGGAGGAGTTGGCTCGGCCAGCAGATTGGCGCCTGGCGATTTCTTCGTTTAACTTTTGCCTGTAGTTTTGGTCGCGTCTCATCTCCTCATCAATGAGATTGGCAAACAGGTAACGCAATATCCACCGCCCGAGGCTGACTATACGCGGCATGTTAGTCAAGATTCGAGTTCCAGAGTAGCCGTAATGTCCGCCCCTCTGCTGATTCCGTACTTCTCTGATCTTCTCGAAAATTCACCGGCTGGTCTAGCTTCAATTCGTCTGCATAGATCTCGGCGTCAAAGCAATTAAAGGGCTCCAACACTACCGTCAGACTGCCAGAACTCAGATCGACCGAGCACCACGGCGCTACGGCCTCTCGTGTGTTTACGACGGCCTCCACATCTTCCAAATGTTGCTTGCCAAAGCTTTGTATAGGTCTACACTGCAGTCTCTCTGGTTAGTACCTGGCCCTTTCTTGCCTGAGCCGTGTAAATCCTCTTTCTCTTTGCGCAGCCATGAAGATGTTGATAAGAAAGAAGCGTACCTCGAGAAGATCCCAAAGCAAGACATCTCCAGCCGTGTCCAAGGTCAGTACTCGTCTCCTATCATTGAGCATTCTGTGTTTCAAGAGACCAAACTGTCCTTCAATGGTGTCTTCGGGGGCTTGGTGAATCGGCTTCACTTCAGATTCCGCCATCCCGACTATGGCTTCCGAATCCCGACGAGCTACTGCTTCATGAAGTGTCTTGCCTCCAGCGTCAAGAGTGGAGGGAGAGGATATAGTGGCAAGTGGTGGGAAAACGGCGGTGTTGGAGATTCGGAGAATGGATTCCGGAGCAACAGTCTTTTGATTCGTGGTCTGCGTATCCGTTGTCATCGGGGCGGCTGCCGAAGTGCAGGAAGCCATTCTCAGGCGGCGAAACTCCTCGGGCAGGTTGATGTTGGAGATTGTATCGACGTCTGCCCATCGGTTTACAGACGAGCGGTTGGTGGCCGTCCAGATGTGGCCGCGGGCCGCGACGACTTTGGACACGCCGCAGTGTTCCTGGGCTACCGCTAAGCTCAGTCCTTTGTCCAAGTCGTCCGTGCTTCCACGTATGTCGGTCTTGGCTACGAGACCAGAGCGGTCACTGCTGTAGAAAACCCCAAGGCTCGGATGGTCAGAGTATAGCGACCAGATGCTCTCGTCGTGCATTGTGAAGGTATACATGCAACGACCCCCTCTGACACTCCACATTTTGATGGTCTTGTCGGAACTCGCACTCAGGATGATATCGCCCGCATCGTCTATGAGAATGGAACGAATGTTGTCCAAATGCCCCACGAGTTTCGAAATCTTGTCTCCAGTTCGAGGGTCATGGAGTTTGACCATCTTTTCCGGGCCTCCACTGGCGACAATATTTCGGCCCACGGCGAGGGCATAGACGGAGCCCTTTTCGATGATTTCTTCGCCCTTGACATCGATATCGAGGGTCTTCCCGGCCCCGTTCAGGTCCCACAGGCAGATTTTCCGATCCAAACCACCAGACGCGACCCAATTTCCGTTCATGTAAGCAGGAGGTGTGGCTACACACTTGACATAGTCGGCGTGTTCTCCGATAGCGACGGCACGCGTGCTATCTTCCTCGGAAAATGGTCGCCATACTTTGACGGTGAGGTCAGATGACGCCGAAACCAACGCCGTATCGTTCTGTGCCAGAGTTATGTCGTTGATCCAGTGAGTGTGAGGCTGCGCTTGGGAGCGGAACTTGGTTGATGCTTGTTTCGCATTTGCAGAGCCGTCGACTACGCCAGGCTTTCGTGATAGATCGAGGTCCCAGGCACAGACGATGCCGTCTCTACCACCAGTATAGCTAAGTAAAAATGACGCCATCAGTACAATTTAGAGCTCAAGGAACATGGGGGACTGGTTGATGACAGACACGACTGAGATGTCAGAAAGGGGGATTGCCTTACAGAATGCCATTATTTGCATCGACGACCAGACCGTTCACGCCGAGGCGATGGCCTCCTGCAGATGACTTGGCGTTCTCGAGAACTGTAGATCAGGAGAGACAGTGATTAGCATTGTGGCCCCTGCAGCCTCGAAGACTGTGACGTCGGCTTCCCCCAGCGCAGCACCAGCGGCAGAACAAGCAGGTTGCGTACCGTAGCTGATTCTTTGGCGTGCCTTTTTCGCCATTGCGCAAGATACGCGGCGTCGGCCCGCACACAGCTGGGCAGGGCGTTACTGGCAAAACGTTTACTCAGAAGTGATAGGACTTGGATGGAGGTCGTGAGAGATGGACATCTGCCATCTGCACCCAGTCTGAGTGGGTTGAATGAATCCGGGGTCGCGGGTCCTGCCTGCCTGGGGTTCAGCTCCAATGCGCCGCTGGGAGCGATCGCCGATGGGTCGCTGTTGTTCCCCCGCGCCTGCCCCCACAGCGGTCACAGCGGTTATAGCGTCGCCGTGAACTGACTCAACCCCATGTTTGTGAATTCGGTACATACGGAGTATGTATATGTATGTACATATGTACTCCGTCTGATCTGGGGCCAGAATGACGTCTTTCGCCCACGCAGTAGAGCAGATCCCTCGAATCCGGACAATAGGTACCTTAGACCTACCTCTCGGAGTAGTAAGTACGTTTGGTGCCACTGAGGCCTCGGCCCGGATATATTCAAGTTGTACGGAGTACATGTGACATTACTCCGTACATACATGCATATCATCTCGGCCCGAATTTCATGCGCTGCTGAATTCTTCCATTGGCCTTGAAATACAATTTTCAAATACAGTACACATCCCAACGCCATCCCATCCCGAGTCCGTTTGACGCTGGCAAAATCAGAAATATATGTACTAGTTACTGAAAAATGTCTCGCTCTTTCCAACAAAACGCCGGCCACTTTTTCTTGCCACCCATGACGTCATTCCTCGTTTCGCGGACAAAGCCAGGCGTGGAACCGAAGACTCCAAATATGCCGACGTCACCAACTCCTTCCGATGCCTAATCGTCGGCCTCGTATCACCGCTTTGGAACGGTTCGGTTGTTTTTGATGAATGATAATGTTTTGCGGAAGCCGCAGCGTCCGACGAGCACACCTTGGTCGTGGAAGTCGAGGCTATCGTCTTTGCGCACTGTGACGACGATTACATGACGGTGCAGCGGCATCCCTCTGAGCACCACCTGGAGGACTTGAAGCCTTTCTTGGCCTCGCATCGTGGACAATCGTCTGCATCGACGGATATTTCCTCCTTTTTGGCACCGGAACAGTCTTCCCGAAAACACCTAGTATAGCCTCGGAGCACTTGATGCTTGCACCGGTACTCAACAACGACTCGAGAGCACATGCGTAAGTCGCGCGCCGCCACCCGGAAGAGAAGAAGAAGAAGACGAAGAATTCTAGTGGTATGAGAATTTGGCAGACAGTGTGTGCAGCGAGGATGGCAATTGCGCGGTTTAAGTCGACAGACCGCTGAGCAGTAGAGTATGCGCAAATCAAGGTGAACGGGACCCGAAGTGTTGATTGCGATGAAAGTGGTTGATATGATCACGACAGGAATCGCTCCACTGGTAAAACAGGAAGGTGAGGAAGAGCTCGGAGGGAAAAGTAAAAAGAAGAGTAAAATAAAAACGCCATTGCCAGTGGAGGTCGAAGAGAATACGAGTACAGGTACCGAGTCGGATGGTCCGGCGCCGGGTGCTCTTCGCCTCTTGCTTCCCGAATACAGCCAGGCTCCGTTGAAGTCCGTTCGCTCCGTTCTAGCGAGAGCAGAAGGTACCTACTAGTGTTGCCTCGTTCGTTACGCTTCTTGTAAGTTGTGACGCCGCGTCATGTTCGGACGCTACTTCATGTAGTCACAACCTCCGTCTTTCCGTCTGTTCAGAATGTGCCTCATTTAGGTATATATGTACCTAGGTAAGTATTGCCGTACCTAAGTACCTTGTACCCCACCGCTCGTCTCCGGAACGACCTTCAGCCATGAATACTCGTGGAAGGCGCCCAATTTCCAAGTAATGTTCATTTTTGCAGCTTCAGCCACTACCAGATGATGGGAAATACATAATAAATGCACAATCAAAATGCATGCATGCAACATACTTCGTGCATATGGTGTGTTTCGGGCGAACCGGGTTGCAGCCTGCAGCCTGCAGGACAATAAGATGCTGCAATCTGTACCTAGGTACATCACGTATTCCGTATGTACTAGGTACATATGAACTCTGCGAGAACTCTGAATGGTACTCCGTACATCTAATCATGCGTACGGTGTAGGTACCTACACACTCCGTACTCAGGACATACCAGCGAGCGGCCTGCTGTTTTTATCGCTCCAGTGTTGAGTGGGTCGCTGCTCGTGTACCTGAACAGGTGAAGCAAGCAATCGTTGTTAGAGCTCTGCCAAGGCCCAAATGCGTTGTGTAAGGCTGACAGACAGCCTGCTCACCGGCCGCAAGTTCTTCCGCCCACGCACCATCGGGTTGCGAACAGCGAAAAAATATCACTGGGCCGCGTCTGCGTGAGAACATGTTTCCTTGATTACGAGGTGTTCCCCCTCTCGACCAAAGTAACTCTCGCACCGCAGCAGCAGGGTTCGCATTGCCAGCCGCAGTCCTTTCTGGTATTTAATCTCTCAAAGACGACCTGAAGACGACATCCAGAGCCAACTACCAGAGCCGACATACAGAGACGACAAAGCTCTAGACAGGACGCAACCTCGTAACGGCGTATTCGACGACTTGACCCCAACGCGCCGCCATCCGGCCATCTGATCACGACTTCTGCCAACCTACCGCCGTTGCTTCTACATTGCAGAGCTGCTCTTTGTTGTTGTTTTCTGTGCCGCCGCGTTGTAATAGCCGTCGAGTATTTCGTCATGGCCGAATCACATCCCGACATCCAGAGCATTCTGGCTGCACTCGGTACGTTTGCCAGTCGATCCAAATCAGACTTGACTGCCAGCCATCCGCTAGGACAATAAACTAATTGAAAACACAGCTGCCCAGCGTCCGCCGGCTGGCCCTCCGTCTCAGACACCTCCTGGACCTCCAGGGCAGGCATATCCTCTTCCTAGTCCTTCCGCTCCGCCACATTCGTACCAAGGCCCTCCCGGAGTTGCCCCTGGCTATGTTGCATCTGGTCACCTTCCAGCTCCCGCGGCCAGCGGAAGTGTGGATCTGAGCGCTATCCGCCCCGTCAACTCTGGCACAATGAAGTTTGATGATATTGTGTCCAAGGCTCGGGCTTATGCTGCTGAAAAAGGGGCCACCTCGTACGACCGCCCCCTTGTCTATGGCTCCGACTCGCGAAACAGTGATCGAAATTACGTTCGATCCCGATCTCGCTCCCCAGCTCGTGGTGATTATAGAGATGATCGTCGCAGCAGTGGTCCGGGCAGGGAACATGGGCGCGATCGATCATACTCGCCGCCTTCCAGAGCGCGATTCTCACCCAGTGGAGGTGGAGTCGGTAGCGGAAATGGGGGAGGACGAGGAGCAGGTGGTGCAGCCGCCAGTGGCCGAGAGAGGTCACCACTTCGTGGCGGATCGGACGACAACTCGGAGACCATACAAATTGAGTCAAGCTTGGTAGGGCTCATCATTGGACGCCTAGGCGAGAACTTACGCCGCATCGAAGCTGAGACAAACTGCCGTGTACAATTCCTCGCTGCTTCTGAAAGCGGTCCCTATCGTCAGTGCAGGATCACAGGCCCTCGGCCACGCCGGGCTGACGTGAAGACCGCCATCAACCGAATTATTGAAGACAGTGGCATGGGAGCCTTGAACCGATCCCAGGATAAGAGCCAGGAGCTCGAAAATAGTGGCGCCGGTGCTGCACGAGAAGAAGAGGATCACATGCAAATCATGGTGCCGGACCGCACAGTTGGCTTGATTATTGGCCGCGGAGGTGAAACTATCCGGGATCTCCAGGAACGATCTGGTTGCCACATCAACATTGTGGGCGAATCAAAGAGCGTCAATGGACTGCGCCCGGTTAATCTCATTGGTACCGTGGAATCTGCAGGTCGCGCAAAAGACCTCATCATGGAAATTGTCGACAGCGATACAAGGGGCGACGGAGCCGCTGCTGTGGTCATAAAGAAGATCGCGCCTGCTCCTGCTCGCTCGGAACCTCCTCCCAGAGATATGGGTGGAAATTCGGGCGGGTCAGACAAAGTGAATGATTCAATTTATGTACCATCGGATGCGGTGGGTATGATCATCGGAAAAGGTGGTGAGACCATTCGCGACATGCAGAACAATACAGGATGCAAGATCAACGTGGCCCAATCCTCAGGACCGGGTGAAGTGAAGCGAGAAATTGCTCTCATCGGTTCGCGAGATAGCATTGCACGAGCTAAATTAGCCATCGAGGAAAAAGTCGATACCGTGGTATGGCGCTCTTGAAAATGATGACAGAAGACCTATGTTGATGGAATACTGACAATTGCAACAGCGACAAAAAGGTGGCGATCGTGGCGGTCCTCCTCGAGGCCGTGGGCAACAGGACCAAGATAGACCTTCGTATTCGCAAGGCCAAGATGCATCTGCTAACCCAGCTCGAGCTTCAACCGGTGATGGAGCTGATCCATACGCTCAATGTAAGTCATCGAACCCATACTCTTGTAGCGAGTATTAGGAGGTGGGTACAAGAGCAAATAGTAAATACTGACATGGCGCAGATGGCGGATACCAGAATTACGTGGCCCTCTGGTACCAATCCTTGATGTACCAACAACAGCAGCAACAAACAGGTGACGCACCACCGGCAGGCGGCCCTGCTCCTGGCTCTTAGTGATGACACTCCTCCACACATGACGGCGATTCTTTGCACATCTTGACTAGGTGACCTTGATCGAGCTTGCGCTGTGCGACAACACACCATGACTACCCTCCGATGCCTTGACCTGCCTGATACTACCTCTTTGACTTGGAAACGCATTCATCGCGTGAACTGTGATGGTAAATTTGGTGCATTTGATCATGACCCGTCCCTCTATGTCCTAGGCACTTGACAACAGGGTGAGAATGCTGGGATGGAATGGGATGTTGGGGCGGGGAAGAGGGGTGACGATGCTGCTGTTTTGTCCTTGATGAACGTGTGCACACATTGCCATGACCTTGACCTGGTGGGTTGCAGAGAAATTCGGGCCTTTTTCGACGACTGGTATTCACAGCTTGCGCATTCTCGCTACATTCGTTTTCGTTGTTCATGTTTTATAACTTGATTTCTGATGGCCCATGCCGACGACACTATCAACCTGTGGAGGAAACAAGGAAGACGGGGAAGGGGGAGGCCCTGATGATCTTTCAGCATCGGACGGCAGAGCATGTGCTGTCATGGGGCTAACGCAGTCTCTTGATGTTCCCAGGACGTACAGGCGTGATGGTACCAAGCATGCTTCATTTGGCGTATGCTGCGAATCTCGATCCTCTGCCGACTACGCGGATCCCTTTGTTCTTGTCTTTCTGCATGTACCAACAACAACGGTCATATGTATGCCCTGACTGGTGCTGGAGCACCCTCCTTGACCAGACTTGACTGATCAGCCATGGATAACTTCACAAAGAACAACAGTCGATGTCCGTTGCGAGATGCAAGGACTGATTTTGATCACTTCGCCTTCTTCCTGCATGCATGGACACATAACAGATGCCGCACTTTTTCTCACATCAGAACGCATAAGCATGATGCGCGACGTGGCAAATCGCTCATCCTTTTTGAAACTCATTTCCTTGCCGAAATCGTGCTTGCCTGGACGCCTCTGTTTTTTCAGTAATCACAGGGTACGGTGTGACATCAGTGAGCCCTCGTCATCTTTGGCGCTCCTGCTCACGGAAGTTCACTATCTTGACTGTTTTTCATCACATTCTCATGAGTTTTTTAGTTTTTTTGTTCTCTGGTCTTTTCTTAAAAATTTCCCTTGTCATGTCATTTAAACAAAGGTAATCCTGCGACGCGAACGACGGGGAATGCCATGGGACTTGTGAACTAGTCTATGCAGTCGACTTTTGTTGGCTTTAAAAATTAATGCACAGTACTTACCGTGGAATTACTCTCCAGTCTCGGTCTCTTAAGGTTTATCCCTCATTCATGGGATATGGGATATGTGATATGGGTATCTTGACACGTGAATCTATGTACATACATATCTATAAGCATGTACAGTACATACATACATACCTCGCATATCTGTCGCCCCCACGGCGATTATCGTACATTGCCGGTGTCGCCACGCTATCCAAGCTTAGGACCCTCGCGTGGGACTGTGAGTCTGTGACGGACTATTGACGAGCTCTGACGAGCGATGATTCCCTTATGTACTATGTAGGTGAAGTGAGCCCCAAGAATACATACCTACATATGTACCTATGTACATAGTTTCCTCTGGACCGGAAGAACCCGTCTTGGGGCCGAGGCCGGAGGCGTGATTTCTTGGGGTGGCTTTGACGGTGTTCTTCAACGGCGATTGGGCGTGATGGCGGCGGTTGGTGTTGCTGGAATGCCGCGCTGTTGGAGTACTGATGATTTCGGCATTATTCTGCGCATGGCCGGCCTCCTTCGACCTCACCTGCAGTTGAATCGTCGACCGCGATCATCCGACAACAGACGAAGATCCAGCCCGCCACAATCAGCGAATCCCTGTCCGCCTTGCGGTCTATCCACATGGATCTCGATCATGTTCGATGACGATCGCTCGGCTCCGGCTGCTGGCTTGGCGTCTGAATTTGTCTTATGTATTCGAATCGGCTTCCATCGGTTACCACTTTTTGATCATCGTCGAGGAGACGAGGCCTCTGCCGAAAGCGAAATTCCACGAACAGAGGTCACGCGCTCTGAGTTCCCCTCCCAGCTAAGACGGCTTTGAGAATGTCACCGGGAGCCACGCCGAGTCGCTGACAAGCTCGCTGGCTTTGAGTGGATAAGTGCAGTGAGCTGGTAACCGTCAAAAGTGGTTCGAGTCAAGTGAGCTTTGAAGTGGCCTACGAAGTGCTTCCTGCGATCATCGAGTGCTTGGTGCGTGAAGGTGCCTGTCGTGCTATCGGCGAGCGACGTACATAGGTAGCATCCGCTCCACCAACGTGCAGATTACATATGTACCTCATCAAAACCAAGTCAGCTATCGCTTTCAGACATGCGTTAGCACGTGGGCGACATGTAGATGAGAAGAGCCACGTATACCGACTTCAACCTGCTAAAACTACGAGAACTGTCAAAGGTAAGGGGGGATATCTCGAATCTCGATTGTCTCAGACCAAGGACTGAGGCAATGTACAGCGCCCATTGCCCGCTCTAAGGAGGATTTCGCTAGCTTGCCAAAGTAGCCTCGCTTCATGTATGTATCATACGTACTAAGTTACTAAGTCTGACCCGTGTCATAAAAGCATTAACCGATCAAAACAGCGATAATAAATGCCAGGATATTTGACAAGCGTGTAACTTTGCTCGAGCCAGATCACACACTGAAACACAGCTAATAGCTATAAGAGAACCACATTCAGCCGCCCCAAGTATACTGCATCACCTTTCCTCATCTCTCCACCAATCTACCATTCGAATAGTCCCGGACTCATCACGATTCGTGAGTCTTTTCATCATGGTTCAGGCTACTTCTCTGATGGTTACCCTGATCGCGGCGATCGCCCCCGTGGCTCAGGCCAAAGGCTGTACTCCAGGCGTCAAATACTGCGCCACCACCCTCTCAAGATACGGTAAAGAAAAAAGCCCTTCACCTTTGCTCCAAGAAAAATTCCGAGGGCCAAGGTGCTAATGGTTTTCCCTTCGCTAGGCTACGACGAAGCGAAAATCGAACAGGCCGTTTTGGCCCAGGGTTTAACCATAGACCAGAAGAACCAACTTTTGGTGAATTGTAATGCCGATGGAAGCATCTTCCCAGTTCATGCTTGCAGAAGTCACTGCACCGATGGAGGCGCCGGCAATGATGATCATTGCTGGTGGGGTTAAAGACATGGGACGTGTACGGTGTATCTCTTCCGCTTCTCAACGTTTCAATGTTCATAAAATTCATGCTCTTTTTGTGACATGGTTCAGGCTTTGTGGTGTTATCCCTCCACGTACAAGGGGCATAGTGAACAAAAACTACCTCTTATATAATAATGAGTGTAGGCTGTAGCAAGCAAAGCCACAATCGCAAAGCTTTCCGTTGTTCAGCAGCTACTGAGCCCAGCTGTAACTTGTAAGCATGCTAGCAGCTGCATCCATCACAAGTTGTTATGAACGAGCGAGAAGTTAGAACAGAGATGCACGCTTCTTTTTCGTGTCTGCAGCCTGCTAGACTGCTACGGCCAGATCACGAGGGCACCTTGTGACCTGTCGTATTGCAGTTTGCCCAAGCTTGAACTATCGATGTGAATAATGCAAGACTGAGGGGCTGCCGAGTTTGACATTTTCGGATTTTCCTGTGATTAGGTTTGTTGACTGCGGAGGATCTCAGGATTCCGATGCTCGGAGTCATGGAGCTATAAGGTCATTGATATCGTGCCATGTTCCCCATCATTTCGGCGGCCAATTGCTCCCATGTGACATGTCGGCATGTCCCGTTCTAGTACTACGGTATTGAGATCGGGAGATCGGAAGCTCTAGCGAGACAAAATAGCGACGCACACACAGCGTCCATGGCATGATTGCGCATGATGGTATATAGACATTTTCGTGAATTTCATTCGGCACTAGGTGGGCGGCTCCAGCCTCCGGCTGCCAGCTGGTCTTCGAAGTTCGTAGGAAGAATCAAGATGCCAAAATGGAATTTTCAAGACAACTTGCCTCGCTCGAAGTGAGGAAAACGGTTAACGTATGGACCTGTTCATCCTTAACGTCCTTGTTATAACTTATATCGTAACAACCGATACCTGACTGCTACCTGGCTTCCACTGTGACCTCGGGCGTTAGATAATAGATGCCAATAGAGGCACTGGCCTATGGTCCCATGGACCCATACTAAACAACAAAACCTCGGGCATGTGAGAATCGGATATTCTTACCTAGTATCGGGTCTGTCCAAAAGGCCAGAACACTAAGCCGCAGAAAACCGGCTTAGTGCGGGAAAGAAGAACAGATACCTAGTGCAGTGCAACGACCCTGGCCCGGGCCGTCACAGGGCACTCAGCTATAAAGGCTCTCGCTCGCCTCCTAAAGTTTCCCAGATCAAACAACCTGATTCATTCATGTTTGTATTACAACTCAGATTTACAAGTTACCACACCACATACCTTTCTTCATCATGGTTGTGATTAAATCTCTCATGATCGCCGTGATCGTGGCGATTGCGCCCGTAGCCCAGGCTGGAGCCTGCAAGCCAGGCCTTTCTTATTGCTACAACACCCTCGTCGATTATGGTAAGAAGCGAGCCCTCCTCTTCCATGCGAGAGCCTTTGGTTTAATACGAAAACAAATTGTCGAAGATCGCGTACTAACATGCTTCCCTTTCTACAGACTATGACGCTGCAAAGCTGAAGCAGGCGGCTGACCTCATGAACCTACCTGCGGACAAACTAAAGAAAACCAAGTATCGATGCAATAAAGATGGAAGCGTAACGGGAATTATGGTTTGTGGGAAGCTTTGTATAGATGCAGGCCGCGGCAATAACGATTTCTGCTTTTAAGCTCTTAGCTTTCTGCTAGGTAGTTAACACGGGCAGTCATAATGGACATCTTTGACCGCGTCTACCTATGGCTCTGACTTGGTAGTGAACCATGGCCGTCGAGCCTCCAAGAGACGAGTACTCTGCCGAAAGCCACTTCACGCTCGACTATGGCCTCATGACCAGAGATGAACGCGTTCTGGTCTCCCCTCCCAGCTACGCAGCCTACGCTGCAGTCGAGTCCCGGTATAAGGAGAACTACAACGATACATCATATGTAATATGGCTATGAGTACATCTCGTTTGTGTTTGGTGTGGAAAACTTCGGTGGTTTTTGCGATGGTGCCCTGGTTCAAAAGACTCGTTACAATCTTTGAAGTTTGGGAAAAAAACCCCAATCCACGAACTGGCACGAAGTTCTTCCACGTCGTGTGATGTATCGTGGAATCTTGTCCTCCCGCTCCCGCCGCCCGCGTACTTGACCCAGCGTTTCTACACGCCCCCTTCGATCCCATTACTGGCGTGTCCTACTTTCACTGACTCAATAGGGAAGGCTGCTTTGCTGCCGCATAGCCACTGTACTAGGTAGGTAGTAACACTCAGATGTACCGCGGAGCTATCATCAGTGTGCGATTGGTTCTTGCGTGCGAGGCGTTCGCTCTTTTTTTCGATGGCGCAACGTCTTATCCATCTCCTCGATTTGGCGATTCAATTCTTCATTTTCATCTTCATCCTGTATCTCCGTCTAGGTAGGGATTCGGACGACTGGGGGGGGGGGGGGGGGGGGGGGGGGGGGAGGCTCATCGACAAATATCTTTCGGTGCGATCGCCAAATCTGTATTCGGCGTCCGGCATGTCTCAGTAAGGTCGTGGACTCGTGGGCCGTGGGGCTGGTGTTCATGCGCAACTTGCGACATCTTGGCCTAGCCGACGGTCTGTATCTCGTGAATCGTGATAGCGAGAAGAGAGATCAAATTGTCAAGGCTTGGGAGTTCATAATAACAGAGTGAGGGCCGAGGGAAAGATGTCAAATGGAGGGATAGGTGCTCGAAGGTCTTGATCTCCGGCCTCTACTATACATGTGTGAGGACATTGTCTTATGGACCTTCGCTCCCAACGCTTGTCGCTCTCTCACTGCTCCTTGTCTACGATCCCCCCAGCTTAGGTACATACCTACCTAGTGTGAATCCTATCCTGCAGAACGTTGCATTCTTTTCCAGATATAAGACCACCGAGACGGTTCCAAAAGAGACTGTGAATTGGGATTCGACCAGCATTGCGCGTCTGGATAAGTTTAACAAGGCGATGCAATGAGAGTCCCCGGTTTGAGGCCGTGCTGCTGCCCTTGTTTGATGGTCTGGCTATCGGGAGGTTGTTGGACTGACATTGCTCAAGCCAGCATCCCATCAGTTTCGTTTACATTGTTATAGGGACAAGGGCCGTTGATGGATATGTACCTACCTAGGTACCTAGTACCTACCTACGGAGTACATATTTGTGCCTTTACCCCTCATTTTTCCAAATTACTCCGTGTATTGCGATCTGAAGTCAGTCTTTCTTTCGGCTCGAGACAGCACCAACTTCAAGCCCCTTGCCGGAGGACCCCTTTTCTCACGACATGGCGCTGGCCGTTCCATTCCATTGAGGACAAACTTAGGTACCTAGGTATCTACGGAGTACCTTAGGTACCTCTATGTACCCAACATATGTACAACGCGGCAAAGCTGCGGGCGGCGGGCGCTATCCTTGGTCTTTGGCGCAAAACCCGCAGCATGCGACGTCGCGGGCGGCACGTCGATTCGTAGGGTGTGGATTGCTCATTGCCGTTCTCGAGGCTTATTTATCTCAGTAATGATGGGAGCATTCCCGACTTTTTATTCTTATTTTCTTAAGCTGCTTGTTCTCATGTCCGATTCCTCTTCGTTTCCTTCCCATCAATCTTGTTGCGTCCTGCACACAGGCCATTGCCTGCCCAGTGTTGGAGGCTGGTCAGGACTTAGATGCCATTGCTGCGACGGAGGATCCAGGGATCTCGCACTAGCTCCGTCGAACAAGTCTTAAGGCCTTGACTTCCATGATCCATCATCGTGTGGACATACGATCCGCGAACGCGCGTTCGCGGGAACGACGCATACATTTCAGCCAAACCTGTCACGTACGTACTTCTGTACATATAGTTTGAACAATGTTCTGTGCTGTACTCCGTAAGTACGGAGATTATATTGTACCTACGGAGTATGCGCTCACTGATAAACTCCGAACAACCCCGGTTTCTGATAGAAATTGTCCAATGCACTGCAGTCTGCCATCTTGCTGCGCTCGTTCCTCCTTCACCGGAGGGTACCTACCTTTCTGTATACCTAGAGTACTTCTTCATGCTTTTCGTGCCCCCGAATCCTTGGTTATTTTGCGCGTGGAGGCATCGTGATTCATTTACGGCTGCTTTTTCTTGTTTCCGGGTTCTTCTTTTCTTTTTCTTGTTTTGTCTCTCACTGTTTTTTTCTTGGTCCGGTTTTATTTTCCTCTTACTACAGCTGTGCTGCCGCCTTCGCAATACATAGGCATCTTCTTTCTGATTTTACCCAGACTGACTGACGACCTATCTCTATACATACCTAGGTACCTATCTATAGGTAGGTATATCTATAGGGTAGAATTCGCAACGCCAGTGGCTTCTTTCTTCCTTTCGTCATCTAACGCACCTTTTCTCCATCAATTCACTAATGACCATATGACCATCGTGTCTGTTTGAGGACGCCCTCTAGTCACCCTCATACCGTCTAATTGTGTAATACTCGTGGCAAGAGGAGAGCATAGGTTGCTCAGAAAAGAAAAATTCCGTTTGTCGACTACTAGTACTGAGCAACACAACTATTCCGGTGTAAAGGGCGCCACCGAGATACTGCACCACGATATCCTTTTTTTTGGCCAACAAGGAATTTGCGCCAACGCTGCTGCTACCAAAGGCGCCGGGATATTCAGATGCGCAAACCTACACCATCGTTCCCAGCCAACTGAACGCCTGACCAATTCCACCAAGATCAACATAATATGTGCCGCATTCTCGTCTTCCAAGGAAGCTGTCTACGGTGCGGCGACTCACATACATGGGACGACTTATCGCAACGACTAGCCTGCCTGCAATCGAAGAATGCAGGCGCTTTCGGTCAATGTCAGCGTGGCGTCTTCGTGGAGCAGCATGACTTCGACCAGGAATGCGACCAATGTGTCCAGGAGGATGAGGGACTCGGCGATGTCGGTGAAGGCATTTGCTCAGCGACGCTGAAGCGCAAATCGGATGAAGACGTCGAGGACCAACGCAAGAAGCAACGGGTCTGACTTGATCTAGGAGCAAGAATGCCGTCCGGAGAATGACGCCATTTACTCAAACTGCTCTGAGCTCAAACTCAACGTATGATTCGATCTATTATGCATGGCCATGGAGTTTTGCACATTTTATTTTTGGCGCTGTGGCGCGGTCAACAGAACCAACACACATTTTTGTTTCCATGGCGCTCGGAGTTTCAGGTATCCAAGTGCATCATATTTTTTGGAGTTCTGTACCGACATCTGAGGCTATTTCCATTGAGGACCATCTGCTATTCAATTAATGAGGGGGCATACGGGGGCATACGGGGGCATACAGAGAAGCCATTCATCTTCAATGCGATGGACGGCTAGCGATGGGGCAAGAAGAGGATATGTGAACAGGGTACAAGTCTGAAGTGAGAGACTGGACACATTCTCGCGTTACGCAACGCAAATGTAGCGATGCAGAAGGAGCTGTCGAATATCTACCTAAGTAATCATACACATGTATCACGTTGTGTAGGTGAATGTGTACCCATTGCCATCGTATTCCGTGTCACGCATGTGAGAACTTCAGCTACACTGCAGAAAAAGCAATAGAGTTTTTGCACTCACATCCATAGTCACGGATCTGGTGTGTGCGCAAACCAGACATGTAAACTCAAGCCGCACTTTTCGTTCCATATCTTTCGCTTGCCTCCCTGCAGAAAGTGTAGACATGAAACATAAATCATGGACAAGATTTACTCTGAAGTGCTACTATACGAAGACGCAGGGCGTGAAGATATACCCATAGAGGTGCGTTGCTTTTGAGGAAGGGGAGATGAGTACATGACGTTTTATCTACCAGGCCACCAGTTGTCCATTTTTTACATTGGACTAAGAGGAAGATTCTTGTTCTGGATGAAAATGCATGTTCAAGGCTGAGTTGTCGCGCTTCAATGTGTCTCTTTGGCTGCCTCCCCGGACCCCTACAAGATTACCTACATCAACCTAAACTTTTGCGACGAAGGAGTGAACGTTTGTGCTGAGAATGGCTACAAGGAAGCCACTGTAGCTAGCATCCGTCGATGAGTGCAAGTTGTCTGATACGATATGGAAAATGTGTTCATGGCAGAACAATGAACAATAGTGTATGCTCTCAGACTCGTACAATCGCCTTTGTAGTCATACTCATAGCAAATCATCTCGCCCTGCAGAGACGAACGCCGGAACGTGAATCCCCCTCTCTGCGCATCAAACAAAGCTCCTTCCTTGGCTATCTGCGCCGCCTTCGAAACCCCTCATCCGATCGGTAATCTCTCCTGAGAGCCCACGCCAGTTTGCCTCCCTCAAGTCCTCAACTTTGCCATGACTGTCGGAGGCCCCCCAGCCCGTCCCGAGACAACATGTTTTGCATACCGAAGAGTTTGCCCCAAACGGCACCCTTCTTTGTGCGCGTTGTACGAAACGTCGCATTGAACCCCCTTCAAACACTCCATCTCATCGTTACACTCACAATCACGGATACGTTGACGTCGGCTTCGGCTGCCGTCAGGAGTCGGTCAAACCCAAGCATGAAAAGACGGACGAAAACGATGGTTCCGGCGATGTTTGGAACTCGGCTCCGGCTCAGAGTTTCACGCAGCACGGAGATTTTGTCGACCGGTCCTACCGTGATACTCTGCGTGCCAGGGCCCGCCAAGCACGGATGATGAGGAATCGCTCCCCAGCCTGTGTGCTGTCTCTCTTTGCCAAGCACTCTTCCTACTTCGAGAAGCGGCTGCGAGTCAATGGCATCACGGATGATAGCAAACTTGATGTCTCTCGCCTGTGGCTGGACAGGGAGGGCGGGATGTTTTGCTTTCAGCTGTCTGTCACAACAGACGGGACGGATCATGCAGTGTTTTCGATGAGCTCAGAGCTGACAGACTGCCAGGGGCATTGGTAACAGTTGTATGGCACTCTTGATACAAGAATGCATCGACTTTGCCCCTTTTTGCTGTTTGTCATGCTGGCCTTTGCATGAAGCTATAAAAGCGTGGTACTCAGCTATTTCACGCAAACAGACCCCCGTTTATTGTCTGTCATCGTCGGGCTTTTGCAACACTTCTTCCAGTAAGCCGCCTCTATAAAACCATCACGTTTTCTGCTCAAAAATACACAGCTCCTTCATCTCGCCGCTGCACCGAGAACCATACTCCGTACATCATCACATAGCCTGCTAGCCTCGAGGTAGATAACACACAATGGCGCGCCTTCTCTTACTCCTGTACGTGCTGGGACTATGCTCCGCGCACGTATCACGACCCAGCGTACCGAAGCATCACCCCGCGCCCACCAACTGGGATATCTCTAAGCCGTTGAATGGCTTCACCTTTGAGCGTGCCAAGGCTCGCAACAAGCCCACCACGGACAGGCACACAACGCAAGTATCCAGAATTTCCAACATCAAGGCCCAGGGTGGCAACCGCAACGCCGTGTCCCGCTTGAACAGCGTGCTCCGGACACCACCGTCTCGTGGCCAACACACGTACCAGAACATCAGCACTATTGGCGCCTTCTCGACCCAGTACGCCATCCAGTGCGGGTGGGACGGCGTCCCGGTATGGCTTCTGCTCGACACGGGTAGCTCCGACACCTGGGCTGTGCAATCCGGCTTCGCGTGCCATGATGCGCAAGGCGCCGAGCACAGTGCCTCCGACTGCAGCTTCGGGCTCAGCAGTGTCCCAGGCTTCCGCGAGGGCCCTATTGATAATCTTCACTTTTCCCTGCGTTACGGCTCTGGCGAGCACGTCTCTGGGCCGATGGGTCACTCGGATATTGCGTGCGGCGGAGTAGCTGTCACGGGCCAACAAGCCGGCCTTGCCAACGACACGTATTGGCATGGGAATAACTTCACGGTGGGCATTCTCGGGCTCGCCTATCCGTCCCTCACGAGTGCGTACTACGGCGCGATAGGGGACGAAGCCACGTGGAATGCAGTCCAATATGTGCCGTTCTTCACCAACGCTGTCATGCAGGGGACGATCGATCCGGTGTTCAGCGTTGCGTTGATGAAGAATTCCTCTGATGGTGTTATCGCATGGGGTGGCTTGCCGCCTAGTCTGGCGCACTCTGACGATTATGCTGCCACCGATCTCATTGTTGTAAGTTGATGGACTCGTGTTGCTTCGTTTCTTTTGTCTGTATAGTTTCAGTTTCGTTATTCTTTTTAGCCGCCGTAAAGGAACACTGGGTTGAGTCGAGTGCATTCTGACTGAAGGCTGTATGTATCGCGCTAACACCATTCCTCTAGGCAAATATGTTCGGCTCAGCCGAATCATCCTGGCAGTATTCCTTCTACACCATCGTCCCCGACGGCATCAAATGGGGTCAAATGAGCGATGAGACCAAGTATCCCTACATTGTCGACACGGGCACCACCTTGAACTACCTGCCTCCTCGTAAGTGAAAGCTTCCTCGTCATGCCCTTCTTGACACGAATGTCATGAAGTGATATGCATTTCTGGAGAAATGGACAGCACCGCTTTGTTCATCTGACAGAACCCACAACTCACCATTAATCAACAGCTCTGGCCGAGGCAATCGCCGCTGCCTTCCAGCCCCGTGCCGTGTACCTCTACCAGTTCGGCGCCTACTTCGCGCCCTGTGACTCCATCCCACCCAGATTCGCCGTCGTCATTTCCGGGGTCGAGTTCTGGATTAACCCCGCCGACTTGATCTACCGGGATATGGTAGATCCGACCACGGGGTACTGCGCCGTAGCCATTGCGAGTGGAGGGTCGGGACCGTATATCCTGGGGGATGTATTCTTGCAGAACGTGGTGTCTGTTTTTGATGTGGGGGGCGCGGAGATGCGCTTTTATGCGCGGACGTAGGTACCCTTTCGGTTCCTCTCTAATCTCTTCCTAATCTGCTGTCATGAGGGGGGAAAGAAAGGGGAAGAGGAGGGCTTGTGATAGATGATGTGGATGGACATGAAGACATCTTGCCCAATTTTGGCGGTTCAGGTACACACCATGTTCCCTGGACTTTTATTTAACCGCATCAAGTCGGTAATTAGGAACTTACATCAACAAAGTCTAAGTCTGGTCGCTATGAGTCACTTGGTCCCTCCTATTCTCTTCAAGTTTTCGACTTCGACGTTACTTCCTCTCTGATACTTGTGACTACATGTTGAGCATCCTTTGTTTTGGTATTTCTTCCGCAGTGCCTCTCTTGCCGACAGAATGTGGCATCACGACACCAGGAGATCAAATACATGGATATCATGGTTGATGATCTCAACATGGACATCGGGATGCATGTGGAAAAGAATCGCTGAAACGACGATGTTCCCTTCCGCCTCTTCACCCCCGCTTGGATGTATGGCTGCATGTCGATACTCTCTTTGGTCTTACCTTTTCTCGTTGTACTCCGTACGGCTCGGGGACTTGGCCGATCTTAAAGGCGAAAGATTGCCAAGCAGACGCAAAGATATTCGACGGTCGCTGGGTTTACACTGTAAAACATCCCATTGACCAGCCCCCTTATGCCAAGGCGCGATGGGTGGCGCGGGGTGTACAGTACACACTGAGTTGTTCGAAGGCGACGACCTATGTGTATGCCGCGGTGGCCCACATCATCCGTGTATTCTGCACGATTGTCGCAATACTCAATCTCTGTTGAGGACAATGCGACGCGGTGAACGCCTTTTTGAATGCATCTGCACGGAAGGAGGTGTACATGAGGCAGCCTCACGGACACACTGACGGCACGAAGCGTGCCTGTCGTTTAGGCGTAGCCTTATATGGATTGCCCATCTCGAGACTTGCCCCCTTTGGTGGCTAGATGACACATCGGTCGAGCTTGACAAACTTGGTTTCAAGCGTCTGCAGAACAAACTTTGTGTTTTTCACAGAGACAGCTCTTTCCTGATTCTGTATGTCGATGACATGATTGTCGCGGCACCAATCCCCGAATTGGTTGAGTCGGTCATTTCGGATCTTCAGCGACGATATGAGCTAAAGCGTCTAGGCGAGCCCAAGTTATTCCTTGGGATCGAATTTGTTCGTGATAGGGCTAACCGCTCTATCCTTCTGCATCAAAGTCTCTACATTAAGAACATTATGCAGAAGTTTGGTATTACCGACGTCAACCCTTCTTCCGTCCCTTGGCTTCCCAAGGCCGATATTCCTGCTGACTGAAAGTCTTTACCCACAGTCTGTAATTTATCGGACTGGGCTCAGCAAACTGGTATTTTCAATTGGTTATCTGTCTGTACGAGGCCAGACATCGCATTTGTCAAGCGTCTGCAGAACGAACTTTGTATTTTTCTCAGAGACAGCTCTTTCCCGATTCTATATGTCGGTGGCATGATTGTGGTAATGGTTGCCGGCGGTGCCGTTCTAAGGCAATCGAAGAAGCAGACTCTTATTGCACTCAGCTCTACCGAGGCTGAGTTTATCAACCTTACGCCAACAGGTCTTCGCTGTAATATTTGACTTGAAGCAGGAGGCCCTGTCAGACGAATCTTCGTCTGAAGTCAACCCGCCCAGCATGATGCCTATGTCCGGTGTACCAGAAAGGTATGTACCTCCAAAGATGTTTCATAAGTCGGGCATGTATGTCTTTCGGCCCGCTGTTCGCGCTACAAAGTCGATTAGCAGTAAATGCGATGTCTGGTCTCGTACAGACAGAAGCCGAAGAAGCATATTAAGTCGCGACCTGACCTGTCTGCTACGTCTGCATCTTCACCGTATCTCCGTGGCGGCCTACTTCATCGTCCTCTCCCATCACTCTCCATTACCGTGGTGTCCTCTGCCACTCGCCGCCTTTGCAGCCCGCATCCAGTCGTGACTCGTCCGCCATGAGGGGTGTCATCGCAGGACACCACACCACAGGCCTTCCCGTCGGGACGAGCGGGAATAAACACTCGGAACAATGGCGAGGAAGTCTCAGGGCGTCCCCTCGTTCCATTGCCTCGGCTGTGCGTGCCCTTCCCTCTGGCAAGGTGCCGGTGCCGTGCTATCCGCTGAAGTTCTTAGTTGTGTTCCTTGTCCTTTGTCGCCTCCTTTCCCATTCACTACCTACGACCGTCGACGTTGCTCTGGATGGAGTACCTACCTTGCATGAGGGCGGTGAAGTGAGGCCCAGCTTAAGCTACCTGAGGTACCTTAGGTACCTACATACCTATGTACTAGGAGGTACCTCCTGGTATCGTGGGCCGCTCCACAACTGCGCAGGGGGACTCGGGAGGAGACGGATTTCTGGAGACTCTGGTGATTCTGAGTCCTGACCGCGGGTCGTCTCGCCTGCAACTTGTTCGGGCTGATCGGAGTTATGTGTTGATGTATTGGCATTGCAAGATGAGTTGATCCACCTAGTCAATGGCCAACTGATTGATCACGAGCAGATTGATCAGGGCAATGCAACGTACGGAGGAACATCAAGCTGGCACATGGCCTCGTGAGATATGTGATCCATCCATGGACTTCGGACAGTACCGGAGGCGGACGTCGGCCTAAGCATCTCGCGAGTCGCTACGGAATACTGCAGTCTACCCGTACTGTTGGAAATGGCGTGCCTCGTCAGACAAGCCTTCCAGCCCGGACACCTCTGATCAATGAGGCAGCGTCGAGACGTCCTGGCCATGGTGGAATATGGACGTAGGACATGGACGTGGAACGAGAAGCGCGTAATAATGGGTGTTGACGTGACGCATGGACTGTGCTTCCGACGGCAAGCCACAGGCAGGTGCTAGGCACTGGCTGGCAGCTGCTCCTTCCCCGCAGGTCCTTTCCCCGCCTTGCCCGCCGCACATGCTTCACTCGTTGACAAACCACTCGGACGGATCGACTAGAATTGATCTCTCTCGGGGCATTCAGACTCAGTGCTTGCTGTCTATTGTTTCTTGTCTCTACTCGCTCTTTGATGGTTAGAGGTCGCATTACAGGAGGCTGCATCAGACACAGGCTGACTCTCTTCCCATTTCACTTCACCTGGCCCGACTCAGCTCGTGTTCTTGTTCTTTCTTCTTGACCAACTCTGAGTTGTCTCATGCCACATGTTTCCGGAACGGGAGATTTGTCTGTCTCTTCTTCACTTCATATGCGAACCAAACCGCCATACTCACAGTCCTCTCTACCGGCATTAACTTCTTCCTCCTCTCTCTGTCTGTATTGTTGCTCTGGCTGCGCATAAACCCCGGTCTCAGCCACTACAGACTCGTATGCCTGTGTTTCCTACTTCCGCCTTTACCGTGTCCCTGCGCAACATATCATTTGGCCGTTCGAAATATGGCGCCCAAGTCTAATAACGGCGTCGGAGTCCGGGTGGAGGACACCAAGATATGTGTTGTCATGGTTGGACTTCCGGCTCGTGGCAAGAGCTACATTGCGCAAATAGGTAGGGCCTCGAAGCTTCAACACATATTCGACCTCATTCCCATTCGGTGCTACTTTCGAGCTTCTTCAAAATTGCAATCTGTTTCCTCTCGCCTTGCCATTAGGTGCTGATTCGACCGTCACAGCGCAGCGCTACCTGCAGTGGCTGTCTATACCTGCGCAGACTTTCAACGTAGGCAACTATCGGCGCAGCGATGCGCCACAGCCCACAGCCGACTTCTTCGACACCAACAATGCCGAGGGCGAGCGGAAGCGTCGTGCTGCAGCAGAAGCTGCCGTTGCCGACATGTTCGCTTGGTTCCGCACTGGAGGAGTTGTCGGAATACTCGATGCTACCAATTCTACCAAGGAGCGTCGCAAATGGGTCAACGACATCTGTACGAAAAATGGCATCGAAGTCTTGTTTGTCGAAAGTAAGTGCGATGACCAGGATGTCATCATGGCGAACATCCGCGACGTCAAGACGACTAGCCCCGACTACCGCGGTCAGGATCCCGAGGCCGCTGCGCATGACTTTCTCAACCGCATAAGCAAATATGAGAAGACATACGTCACTCTGGACCAAGACGGTGATGAAGACGAGTATACCTACCTGAAGATCATGAACCTTGGCAAGCAAGTCATCATCAATCGCATTCAGGATTACTTGGAAAGTCGCATTGTGTATTATCTCATGAATTTGCACATTCGACCTCGATCAGTCTGGCTGTCACGGGTAAGTGGAGAATCACACGATACGCTGCTGGACGTAATCCTGACTCACTCGTGCTTTTTATCTAGCACGGAGAGTCCATTTACAATCTGGACGGAAGAATCGGTGGAGACTCAATGCTTTCGCCAAGAGGAGAACAATATGGCAGGAAATTGCCAGAATTGGTGCGAGAGTCTGTAGGCGTAGGTCTTTTCTCTCATCATCCTTTATCTCTTCCTCCCTCTACTTGATTGCTTGATTCCCGCGGCCTGATTGCTGTACGAACCTAACTGCGACGTGCAGGATGATCGCCCCTTGACGGTGTGGACGTCAACGCTGAAACGGACCATTGCTACTGCGCGTTCCCTCCCGCTGCATTACAACCAACTACAATGGAAGGCCCTGGATGAACTCGATTCGGGTGTCTGCGACGGATTGACGTATCAAGAGATCAAGGATCAATATCCGGAAGATTTTGCTGCACGTGACGAAGACAAGTACAACTATCGTTACCGTGGCGGCGAATCGTACCGCGACGTCGTCATTCGCCTCGAGCCCATCATCATGGAGCTGGAACGGAGTGAAGACATTCTCATAGTGACCCACCAAGCGGTATTGAGGTGCATTTATGCCTACTTCATGAAAAAGGACCAGGCCAAGAGCCCCTGGATGAACGTACCGCTGCATACACTAATCAAGCTTACACCGAGAGCCTATGGCACCGAGGAAGTCCGCTACGAGGCAAACATCCCTGCTGTCAGCACCTGGCGTGGCAAGGGCAGCACGGCGAAACACGAAGATCCGGCCCCTGAAAGCTTGTAAAGAATCAAATGAGAATGAGCATGGATTAGTGGGAGAATGGTGATGTGAGAGCAAGGAGATGGGCAAGGCGATTGCGAAGGCGATGGCTAGGAGATGAGCTAAGAGAGAGTCAAGGAGAAGGGACAAGGGAAATGTGCAAGAAGGAGAATAGGCAATAAGATTGAGCGAGATTGCGCAACGGTCAACGAGACGATGCAGAGTCTGATGCTATCACCTATCGATACTATTTCAAGAGATATCCATGGATACGCATGATGAGTAAAAAATGCGCGTGGTGAAGTATGTCTCCTACAGTGGATCGCTTCCAGTATGAACAGAGGTAGTGCAGAGATTCACGTACGCAGCTGAACAGAATCACAGATATTCCAATTGCTCTCGCGTTAAATGTGCGGGTACAGGAGCGAAGCGATGAGCCTTAAAGTGATGAGTATCCTGCGGCTGTGATGCAGTGTTGAGGGTTTTCTCCGGCCTCGGCCGTGATGCTCAACACCATGGGACTCGTGAGTAGATGATTCATAACGAAAAAGAAACGGTTTAAATACAGCAGAACGCCCACGAGAATGCCCGTCCACCTGGTCACCATCCTCAAGCATTCTCAACTGGCAGATCTCGCACGACCATCAAACACACACACAAGCTTAGCTTCTCTCTGCATCTCCTTTTCAGCATCGCATCGCCTACACTTACGCCCTCCATTGCGGCTCGACGTCCCAAGATGCTTGTTTTCCTCCAACAACCCATCCTCGCCGTCCCAATCCAACCCATCACCGTCTCCGTCTCCGTCCCCGTCTCTGTCCTAGTACCCACGCCTGTACCCTCCTACACAGTCGTTAGTCCCAGTCCCCTCTTATACACCACAATAGCGCAACCACCACCGCCCTCAGTGGTGTACATGCTCCCCCTCCACACCCAAGTAAGTTTTGCCCCCCCCCCCCCCTGAATAAAGACAATTTCAGCACTCATTTTTCCTCACTCAAGTCTTGCTAAATCATCTAACCGTGTGCTCGACCGTCCCTCCACATGGTCTTCTACGGTAACGCTCCAGTCGCTACTCCCCCCCCTGGTGCATCACCTGGTCCCCTGATGGTGACGCCGGACGGGACACGGGCGGAAACAGGGTCGGCCACAAGAAGAGAAATATGGCGCCGCACCCTAGATATTTCCTTTACGCAGCTGCCAACACTATCTGAATTCGCGGATAGTCTTCCTAGACTAGCTACCTGGGCTGGTGTGGACAACGTCAACAGCGGCAGCAGCAGCAGCGGCAGCAGCAGCAGCAGGTATACATGGCGGAGTGCAAGTGTCTATGTCTTGTATGCGAATTCGAAGGGCGGGGTGGCTATACGGGCGGAAACGGGGCCGGTCTCTAATAAGAATGTGTTGCGGATGCTGCGTGTTCCGAAGGCGGGTGAGGGTGAGGGGGATGCTACTAGACAGCAGGATGGAGATTTTACGACGCAGGAGGAGTGGGATGCTGAGATGGGGCGGTGGGAGGGGGGACAGGTTGAGTTGCATGCGGTGGTGTGTATGGAGGGAGGGGAGGATGCGTGAATGGGACACGTATGTGAGAAGGTGGTGGGTTGGTTAGCTGAGATATGTGAGAAGTGTTGGTTGGATTGAACTGGCTGGTGATGTGTGAGGAGGGGGTTGGAACATCTTGGCTTGGCTTCAATGACATGCGGATTGGTGGTGGCAGGATGGGAGAGGGTGTGCCCTACGCCTCGACAACGTTATGATGGCCGCATAAAGACCAAAAAGAACAACATTGGTATTGACATTGAAATTGAAACTGGAAATTACTCCATCGTCTTTCATGAGGCCAGTCGCCCAGTCATGAATACCCAGGATATGAAAATACTCTAATGACTCAAAAATATCCAACTTGTAAACGACAAAACTTGCATCATGGGGTCTGGGTAATCCACTCTTAGAAGATATGTACTGCTTAAGTAGCACAGACAGCGCCAAGCAGGCACACAGATTTATCTTGAAAGAAAACAGCAGACTGGACAAAATCGGACCAAATAGACCAAGCATCACCAAAAAAGACTGCCATGCTACCATGCCACCAGACATCCACGCCACGCCCACCACCATGGATTTTGCATTCCTGACCTACAAAGAAATACACCCATCCTGCTTGATTTGATCAAAAAGAGACGAAACGTTACAAAGATAAAAGCACAAATCCTAAAAACAGCAATTGATAAGAGACCGATATGAGATGAAGGCAGAAAGAGAAACTGTCCCAAAGAAGACAGTCAAGTTCAGAGAAGAGACAGGATGACAAGGAACCCAAGCCGTCTTTGTAATCGTACAGTGCTACCTCGACGGGCCTGTTACCAATGGGGCCCCCAAAACAAGTATGTAAACAGAATTTGGCGCAAGAAGAAAGAACAGACATGAACACCCGGCTCCACATCATGCATGGATTGGGTAAAGAGAAAACAAAGACCAAACAGAACCACCGACCAAAAATCAAGATAGGGGCAGAGCCACCAAAAGAATAATCCTA